>CATIWR010180554.1:0-12551 GCA_949677035.1 Omphalea diandra | reverse complement strand
ATCATAATAGTATGAAAATATATATTTTTACAAAAGATGAATTGGACTATAATATTATGCTTAAATTTTAAATGATTTTAATATTTTAACCTTAGAAGAATGAAAGAAAGTCAAAAATAATGGGACAAATAGAAAAAATGTTTCATTATTATTGTTTTCAGTTTTAATTCATTATAAGCTTTTTTAAATAATAATTTTATAAGTTTATTAATTTTCACATAAATATATAATTTTAAATCAATTTAAAATAAAATTTAGTTAGATGAATTCAAAAATAAAGTGTATTGAAAAATTTATAAACTCTAGCGGTATGAAAAATAAAAATAGAATTCATGGGTTCTAAAAAATAATGGATAGATTATTTAAGTAAATTATTAAAAAAGTAAGAAAGTAAAATATTTAACGACCGAAAAAATAAGAATCTTATCATAAATTTTGCATTATATCCAAAGTTTATAATTGAATTAATTATACCCTAACCAATTGAGTTAATTGTGTCTTAATTTGGATAATTGATTTGAATTGTACTCAAAATTAAAATTATAGATGAATAAAATATTTGAACTAATTTTTTAATTAAATTAATAATCAATATTAAATTTGGACATTACTTAAAACAATATTTTTATTTTTTACTCAAATGAAATAAATTTTTATAAAAATATTAATATTTTAGATGATAAATAACTATTTATATAAAATAAAATATTTTTATTATTTTATATTATAAAATTTATTTTCATATATTTAAATAATAGATTAATAAATCCTTAAATGTTATTTAATGAATAATTTATATCATGTGATTAATTATTTATTTTTTATTTTTATTATAATGATGTAATTAATTCATTATTTAAAACATAAACATTAATTTTTCAAGAAAATATTGAAAATAAATTTTAGAAAAACGAACGATTAAGAAATTTCATGGATTAGGTATTTAAATTTTAAAAATTTTTTAATTAAATTTTATTATACAAAGTACAAAATAAATTTATATATTTTAATATAAATATTAAGTTTAAAAATTTTTTAAATTTGATTGAATTAATTATAAAATATAAAATTTAATATATTATAAATATATATTTATTTCATTTTAATTTTAATTTTAATTTTAAATATAGTCAAAATCAATTATTTAAATTAAATTACCGTTAATAGGGGTTTGAGTATAATTAAAACTTGGTTTTTTTTTTTTTTTTGGAATATTTAGCAAAGCTGTGAAAAAAATGCACGATGTTTTTGACTGAACTTTTTGATATCTTTTAACACGTGCGGCTGATGCAAAGTGGAGATAAAGGAGGGGCCCAACCAAAATTCTGTTGGACTCTTTATCCCAGGGGTGAGAAAAACCGGATTGGATCAATAAACTGACCAAATCGAATTGGTTCGATTTGGTACAGTTTAATTTTTTGATAAAATTGATTCAGTTTGATTTTAATTTAAAAAAATAGGATTTTAGTTCAGTTTATAGGCACATAAATTTTAATTTAATTGGTTTGATTAATTTGATTTTTTCAAAATTACAATTTTATTCAATTTTAAATATAATATTTAATTTATTTAATATTAGTAAAAAAAACTAAACCGAATTAACTGAATCGATCGTTTACTAACTCCTACTTTACCCTCTCATCATTTGATATCATTGTTTTATGCATTTTATTTTTTTCCTCTTCTTTTCCTTTTACTTGAATTATTTGTTTTTTTTATGATGATCATGCTTTCTATTTGGTTTTGTATTATGCTATCTAATATTTATAGTGCAATTTCGTTCATTATTTTTCCTTTAGAAGATTGTTCATTGTTAAGATAAGTCAAAATCATTATTGGCTCATTAATTCTTTTGATAAACTAGAAAATTAAGAATTTCATTATATCAGATTAAAAATAAAAATAAAAATTAAAAAATTAGTTTATTAGTGACTTACATTATATTAAAATGATTAAGAATTCAATTATTAATAGATTTTATTGAAATTCCCATATTCAAATTCAATTATTTAAAATTTGATAAATGACGAATGATTTTAAGTTTAAGAAATATAATATATTGAAATTCCTAAAATCAACACAAAGTGCACGAAACAATATATTATAAATACTTAAATATTTAAATTAGTTAATTATAAATTATTCTCAAATTATGCAAAACTAATTTGAGATTGTGTCGCTGATTGTAATAAGAGAATTGTTAATTTTACTATTATAATTAGCTTCATCATTTAATTGATACTTCACAATTCTATTGAAAATACTTAAAATTGAGCTTTTTCCACTAATTATAATATGAAAGTTGTTAATTTTATTAATTAATTGAGCTTTTGTCACTTCAATTGATATTTCCTAAATTTCCTAATTCAACACTAATTTGTTACATTATTAGATATGCATTCCAACACTAGACTATTACTTTATGTCATTCTCTTCTTAATCAATATATATAATTAACTAATTTTATGCTCATCCCATGCATGGATTTAGTAGAATAAAAGTTACTTTATGTTAATTTATTATTATTATTTGAGTAATATATTAAGATATAAATATTATATTTTTATTTTTACTTTTTTTAAGTATGCAATGTATATATTGTTCTCTTGTTTATCCCTTAGTTCTATTATAAATAATATGTATTTATTTCCTTTTCTTAATCAGATAATTTAATGGTGCTTTTATCGTTTTTTTATAGGCATAGGATTTATTTTTTATTTATATCATTTTTTTTTTATTTTTATTTTGTTGCTTTATTTTTTAGTATAGATTATTTATTTTTGTTCTTTCACTGGGTTGATGAGTTTTTTTTTAGATTGTTTTTTGAATGAAATTAAGATTTTGATTTTATATGATTTTTATGTATTGAAATTATTTTTTTTTAATTTCAGCTCTGATCTTTATATCAATAAATAATATTTGCATGATTCTTAATGTGCAAAAATCTTAAGCGTAGTATATGTGAACAAATATTTAAAGGAAGAATCAATAATTAATGAATAGAATGGCTCATAAATATTGTAACAAATATTCTTTATTTGATTTTGAGCATTGTAGTAATGTAAGATATAGTAAATTATAATGATAGAGAGGAGTAGTGTAACTGTTATGCTATTTGGTTGGGCTTTAAAATTGATTATTTGAAAAGGTGATATTATTACTATTATTATTATAAGCAAACGTTAAAAAGAAACTATTTGATTTTAGTAGCACATTAAATCTTAAAGTTCAATAATTAATTTTTCAATTGGGTTAGTACTAAAAGTTTTTCGGACTTCAGCTACCTTAATTTTTCAATTACATCTTCAAAATCTACAATTAATTGAATAAAATGTCTAAAATTATGTAACTTTAAATTTTATAAAATTATTAATGTACATCATCCATGAAGACATAATTTTCATGAATAGCGACTTAAATATTGAAAATCCAATAGATCAAATTTGTATTTTGAAATTGTGATGTCATTATCTCTTACTTTTATAATAATTAGTTTTGATTTATTGTAAATGCAGAAGCCAAAATAAGAATAATAAAATCTCATAATGTTCGACATAATGTGTTTGATAAAAATAGAGAAGCAAACTATAAATTATGAAATAAAAATGATAATTGATTATACTATTCTTTAAATAAATTATATTTTATATAAAGTATGTGCTCGCAAATATGTTATCAATATTATTAAATTTTTAAATGTGCAAATTTTTCATATTCACGTTAAGGATTCAAGTGATGACATTAAATAGCGATCACATTATATTTTTTAAAATAAAATAATTTATGATATAATTTATAAATAAATATAGTCGGTGTTGATGTGATATTTTAAATATTATAAATGACAATTAGTTTTAAATAGTGATCATTGATTATATTTTTAGAGAAGTAAATAATTTATAATATAATTTATGACATAATTTATAAATGAATATATAGTGAGTACATTTTTAAAAAATAAAACAATATGATATAATTTATAAATAAATTTAATTGTCATTAATGAATAAGTTTTATACTAAAAAATATTGTAACTGATAATTAAATTTTAGGCTTTCAAATTGATATATTAAAATAATTTATTAATGAATAGTAATTAATGACTAATTTTCTATTTAATATAAATATTATAACGGAGAATCAAGGTTTGCTACAGTGATTTGGGGAGTGATTTTGTAATTCTATTGACATTAAAGGTCAATTTCGATCGGTGGCAATTTTAGAGTTCTGCTTCTGTTGCATGACTATGATTTGGTGGTTTGTTCACCAATGAGAGTTAGTTTTGTCTATTTGACTGTTGATATAGGGGTGTTTGTGTCAATGTGATGGTACAGGAAGACTGCGTTATCCTTTTGCTTCACCTGCCACAACTGGAAAACGACACCGTACAAGAAGGGCATAGGTGTCTTTCAATCTGCGTGCAATGGGTCATCATGATTTCATCTAGCGCGAGTGAGAAGGCGTCCTTACCTGTGATCCACTTACACTCACACTTCATGGAAACGATGTCGTATGTAATGAGTCTACGCATCTTTTCATTTTTGGGACCACATGTTGTTGACAGACGCTGATGATTTTGAAATGGCATTATTGCCATTGATTCCACTGTTCAAGCAATGACCAGTGCCTTTTGATGTTTGCACGAAGTTACAATTTTAGGCCTGTAAACGACTATGATGTGTGTCGTTTTGATTGGCTTTTATGCCATTAGGGCACTAATTTGTTGGCTAGCTAAATATTTGTCCACATAAGACATTGTTTGATTATATATTACTAACCTAATACTCGTGCGTTGCTGCAGAATAAACCTAAGTAAGCGAGCGTTAAAGTATTTGTAATATAGCATAAGAACAATGTATGCCTTAAATACCTTCAAATGGAAAGTAAAATAACTAAATGTTCTTGAATGCCTACAACATATTTCAAAGCTAGAAAATATCCGTGTGCATATTTTAAATATTTCAAAGAAAGAAGAAAAATATATATATTTAGTCGCATTCATCTTGTTTCGGGGATTTGATATTTAACCTGTTGCAATAGTAGAAATACAAATTAGAGTAGAATATGACAATGAAAGAACAAAACAAAAACTAAAATAACTTTATTTTTTTACCCTTTGCGAGCTTTCTTCAAAGGCGCATTCAAAGCATCATCTTCAACTTGTGGCGATAAGCAAGACGATAATGAAATTTGTCAAGGTTGAGGTGAGTATGAAAGGTTGTGGCCAGTATGATTGGTAGATTTCTTTGTCAAAATACAATTATTTAAATATATGAATGCATAGTTTTTTTTTTCCCGAGGACTTAACTCTCGCTTATCAAGAATGTTAAGAATAGACTGGAAGATGAAGAGAAAGAAGAGGAGAAGAAAAGGAGGGGATGCTCAGTTGGAACCTTGTTCGTTTCTGCAAGAATGAGAAGTGACTCATTTTCCAGCTTTGTATTTTTTATGAAAGAGATCTGTTTTTAATCCCATAAACTCCTGATCTTCAATGTTAGGGATTATCAAAACTGGAGATTTAGAGGTAGGTTTTGGAGGTTTTTTTTTTTTTTTTTTTTTTCCATCTGCTAGTATAATAATCAAAATAAAAGTGTTTGTTATTCAATAGAATTGAAATAAATGTCTAACCAACAAAAATATAAGCCTTAAGAATAGGAAAAATTTGCAAAATAATAAAACAACAAACAAATTGGAACGTATAAACTAAACACTTTGAAATAAAAAACAGAGAGAAGGAAATGGGAAAAGAAAAAGTAGAAATACAACATGGACGAACAATGAGTTAATTTAGTAGGTCGAGACAATAAACGACTGTTATTTATAGGAAAAGTATGTCGATATAATTCACTGTATTTGCCTAAAAATAATTAAAAAAAAATCAGTTATAGTTTTTTTAGCAACTATGAAGTGAAATGAAATTAGTATATGTGGTAATTTTAAATTTTTAAGGCACAAATGCCAAAGATGATGTTTATTATTTAAAGTTTCGGGTCATAACCTAACTCTATATTGGGGATATATTCATTTTTAAAAGGTTTCAAAATATTACCTTAACTCTGTAGGTTTCATTTAATTTGTTTATATTTGCATATAAAATCAATCATATCCTAAGATCATAGGATTTATATAGGCTGAGGGATAGAGAAAGATACAATGATTCTAAGTCATATATGCAATCATAACCTAACATCTTAGGCCTTAGATATCATCATTATATATTATATATAAATATATAAATTATATTGGCAAATACAATTCACATATATCATATTACATAACTTACACATTTTAATATTAATATTAATTGATCGTATAATATTAATTATTATGTTAATAACTATAAGTTATTCAATATAATGTTAATTACATCATTACATGTTCTATATTTAAGTATATCGTTAAATACATATATTATTATATAATTTTATTATTATATTATTATCATTCTATAATATTAAACTATGTTGTTAAATATATTTTAGATATATTATATTGCATAATTTATTTTCAAATATTAATATTAATTGATCATATTATATTTAATTGTATTTATGTTCCCAACTATAAGTTCTTTATTATGATGTTAATTACATTATTATATGTTTTATATTAAATTATATTGTTAAATATAGATATTATTTTATGATTTTTAATATTTTATTAGTATCATTTTAGATAAAATTATATAATATTAAAAATATTTTTTTATATTAATATTAATATCAACATTATATGTAAATACAGAAATATATATTATATTCGATACTTTATTTTAGATATTGATATTAGTTAGGCATATAATATTAATTATATTTATGTTATTAACTATAAGTAATTTGTTATAATATTAATTACATCATTATATATTTTGTATTAAACTATATTGTTATATATATATATATATACATAATTTTATTATTATATTAATATTACTTTTAAACTGTTAAATATATTTATATATTAATAATACCATTGTAAACCATTTATGTATATATAAATTATATAATTGCATCATTATATTATTATTAGTCGTATAATATTATTATAAATATGACAATTTATGTAAAAAGAAGGGATGTTTTTTTGCATTGAGACACAAACCCAACAATAGTTCCCTTGTATCTGTGCTCGTTATTTTATTATTATAAGTGCAGATACAGGGAAACTTGGTCTCAGAATACGTGTTCGTCTCACTTTCAACTATATATCTAGTCGACGACACCGTTTTGCTCAAAATAACTCATAAGAGAATAACACGACGTCGTTTAGCGCGAAGGACCAATGATCAACACGGCTCAGCAATTGAGAACGGCACACCAAGACGAACGTTACCATTTGTCACAAACAACCAAAATGTCAAAAATGTCACCGCACAGTAGAAAAGAAAACCAACCTGTTTCATAGGAAAGTTGCAAAATCACCCTGAAATGAACATTGTAGCAATTACTGTCCTACTTTATTGTATATATATAAATTTAGCACATTAACTTAAAAATATATTTAAAGAAAATAATTATGATAATAGTTTTTATATAAATTTTTCTTTAGTTAACATCTACACATAATAATGTACAGAAGTGTTAAGAGTTGAACCGTACGTACAGAGGAAATTAATTCGTGAGTGACTATTGTTTTCCATTTTTTCTATTTTTTAATAATTATTAATTAGAAAATTAGAAACAATTGGCATTGATTAGAGAATTAGCCCTTTTTTTTTGTTATTGTTGACTTGACATTGATAATGATTTTTTTGGATAATGATTTATGTTTTTTTGACATTAATAATGATAGTTTTTTTTTTTTCTGTTATAATGGTTGTATTTAAAATTATAGTTATTCATGTTTGAGGATCCTCAAAGATTAATTTATAAATAATCATATTGTCCTCCTTTTTTTCTTATTTCTTAATAATTATTACTTTGACAATTAGAAACTACTATTAACTTTGATTAAAAAACACATTTATAATAATTTTTTTTTCGAGGGCACTTATTTATAATAGTTAGTCTCATGATTAATAGTGGTATATGTTAATATTGGATGGAGATGAATATGAAGTACACCATTTTTTTTTTCCTATTACAAAATAAGTCAAAATTATAAATTTATAGAGAACATGATACAAAATTAAGAAAATGAAATTATGGCTACATTTAAAATTATAGTCCTTCAAAACATAAAGTAAGGTAAACTAAATATAATGTAGAAATAAAATAAGATGGATAAATTTAAAAGGTTAAGCTTTTTTAAATTGGAAATCTTTAAAACTACATGACGATTTTGACTTTTTTTTTTTTAAACTTTTTGCACTAAAATAACTATTTATGAGTTAAAAGGCTACTAAATTCTTTTGTTTATAATATTATTACAGCATAATAAATATTAATATTTTTTCACTTCCATAAAAAAATATTTAATTGATGTTATTTTATTATATTGACATTATCTCTCGTAAATATAATAAAAATCAATTTATTATAATAAATAATACTGTATAGATTTATTATAAGTATATATAATAATATATAATTATAAATATATAAAAGTGAATTTACAACTTTAATGATATGTTCAAAAATATATATATAGATTTAAACCCACATTTCAGCTTTTAAGTAACAAATATATTCTTTTATTCCTTACGTGATCCATTTTTTCAAGGGCATGTCACTGTTGATGCATTGTTTAAATAATTTTAAGATATTTACTTTTCTACGTACTCTGTTGTATTATTTTGTTGTTTCTCTTCCATAAAGAATGCACCTATGAACTCATTCTATTGTTTGTGTTATATAAATACTTTGTATGTTCATTATAATTTACTTCTTCCAAATTCACTCACTCATCCCAACCCAACACCTGCTGCTGCTTCGAGCACCACACGTATTGGGATTTTGGACTGTCATTTAGCTTGGAAACTGATGGAGATAGGCATGAGAGATGTTTGTTTAGTTCCTAAAAAGACACTTAAATTATTTGATAACAGAGTCAAGGTTGAACCCAATTGGCTGTTGCAATGAGTTTAATGTTAGATATGTTGTTGATAGTTATGCACATGCTAGAGGCGTGGGGCTTGCATAGTGATTTCCATTGTTTGTGGTCTTAGTGTGCTTAATGCTACTGTTGGTGTTTATAGTAAGAATTTGATTGTGATTTGTATTGTTGGTAGTCCTAATTCTAATTATTATGAGACTAGTCTTAGTGTGTTTAATGTCATTGTTGGTGTTTATAATGAGAATTTGCTTGTAATTTGAATTGTTGGTAGCCCTAATTCTAATGATTATGAGACTAATAAGATTTTCTATTGCATTATTGAGTTGTCTGAATTTAGCTAGAAGCTCAAGAGCTTATAGACAGTTAATTGTATTTAAATATGTTTTAATCTAAGTTTAAAATTTGTATATTTATGCGCGTTAAATAGAAATATGTATGCGTTGTAGTTGTGTTATGTGGTTGTAGTTGTGTCATGTGGTGATGTGGTAGGAAGTGGTGAATAACTTGGATGATGCACATGAGCTTATTAACATTGCTATTTCTATTGCTTTGAAGGAAAGCAAGCCTGCATATATTGATATAAGTCCTTATATGGACCACCATTAACATGAATTGTTTCCCTTCCTCTTTTTACATAAACTTTTTTAACTATTTCTACTATTATAGATTGTAATTTCAATATTATCTACTAAAAATGATATTTTATAATTGCTGATATTTTTTATCCACAGTAAAATGCAGGTATTCATCCAGTTCATCAATGAAATAGTTTCAAAATTGTGAAAGGTAAATGCCATTTGTCTATATATATATACATATGGTGTTATTCCTGCTCCTATAAACAAAACCAAACAAAGTGTGCATTTGGCTTCATACTCACAACTTGTCTTTAAACGTGAATCCATTTATATTTTTAAATTATAATAAGTTATTTGAGTTTACAAATTTATGAATATATAAAAAAAGAATTCAAATAATTATCCATAATTATCAACGAAAATGATTATATAATATTTTTATTTTGAATACAAAAATATTTATATTTTTTTTAAAATTTAGTTTGAATAATTTTATTTGTTGATCTGTATATTAAATGTAGGAAAATTATTCTCACGATTCAATGTTTGATTTTTTTTTTTTTAAAAACATGATCCTAAAAAGAAAATACTAATTAAAATATCAAAATCTATCTAAAGTCAATTAACTTTAAAAAACTGTTAAAAATGTTTCAGTATTTAAAATATGAAAAATTCATAATTACATTAAATTGACCATCATATGAAGTGTTTCATATATTAAAAAAAAAGTGTAGTGTTTTAGTTAGAAAGTTGATGATTTTGGTCTAATTGGACATTGACTGAAAATTCAACGATCAAACTGCAATTTAATTCCAGCAAATGAATCGGTACACAACAAACGTACACTATCAGATCGAGACTCCTTCACGCCCAACGTTTACCCCTCAACTCACAACTCCTTAGGATCCGCCATTCCTCTTGTTTGAATTGAGATTTTTAAGGGGTTGAAAATATTTTTTTTAAATTAAAAAATCATCACATTTTATTTAGAAAATCAATTGATATAATAAGACAAAGATTTTGAAAGGTTTTAAAACCTTCATTTTCTCAATCCACTAATTTGGTGGATTGAAGAGGTGAGATTTATTTTTACTTTATTTAATTTAAGTATTTGAACTTTTTTATATTTATTTTATTTTTACAATTCCTATTTAGTCATCTTCTCAAAACCTAAAAAAATCCTACATCTATATGGTATTTCAGTAATTTTAATATAAAATTTTCATTAAACTCGCCTTTTAACCAAACAAAATAGAGTATAAACCATATTTTATCTTATTTATTTTTTCAAATAAGACAATGATAAATTATTTATATTATCTTAATAAATCTTACGTTACCATACTTTAAAAGATTTTACCTTACTTTACCAACTATTATCCCAAATAGACTTGTCTTCTCCTCCTCCTCTTTATCTTACCTCCAACTACATAGCGCCTTGAAAGTCACTCTGCTTATCTTACCCAGCCTTGACCCTACTAACAAGAAATTGGCTTTCTATAAATTTAGCTCGTATAGCTCGTATACTGATTACCAAGCAATTAGATGTAGGCTCAACTACAGGTATTTATTTTTTCAGATTATAATACATTCAAATCTGATGAAATTTTGCTCTCATTTATTTAGCAATAAAGAAGTAATTCTACGTGCAATTAATATTTAATTTCTGGCTTTTTTCCCGTCTTTTTTTTTTTTTTCTGTTAGTTGGCAATATTCTATCTTCCTATTTCGTGAATTTCAGTTATTGCTATGATCAAGTCCTCATTTCGTTTAACAGTTCATGATTTTTTCTTATGTATCAAATTTCCCACACCCCCTTTCTTTTGTGGAAGCATTTGAGAACATGTGTGAGCATTCAATTATGGAGAAAATTGCGAAACAAATATCTTCTAGATTTTCACCTTTAGGGGCATTTTTGTTTGCAGAATCTGAAGGAAAAGTATATTAGAAAAATTAAATTTTGATATTTGATTTGCCTCGAAAAAATTGTATTTTTACGAAAGTTATATTCCTAAACCTACGGATCATCCGTTATTTTTTCATCTACATAAAAACATATTTTTCTATTTTAAGAGGTGAAAAAGTTATTTTTTCATAACTATTAAAATTTATATAATTATATATTGACAAATATGCCCTTAATTAATGTAATAGATAACTTTGCATGTATTTTTATTTACTAAACCAAAACTGATGTATTTGTATAAAATAATTTTCATCAAAACTAAAAAATATAAATTATCATTTAATGTTAATTGAAATAATTATTGAACTATAAAAAACTATAGTTTCTTATTAATTTATTGACTAATTAAATCATTTTTTGATTTGTTTAAATTTTTATTATCATAGATTTTATATTTAAATTATTAATATGTTATAATTATTAAGTATTTTTTAAGATAAGAGAATAATTATTTAGTAAATTCTTTATATTTATAATAATTAGCATTTAAATTTTATTTAATAAAAGTTAAAAATAAAAAAAAAATATCAACAAACTAAAGAAATATGAAATTATGAAATTTCTTATTTTCATCAAAAAATTATATTATTATTAATTTAATTATAGTTTTGTTTACTTAATAATAACTTTTATATAAAATAATAAAATAGTAAAAAATTTTAATTATTTAACTGATTAATTAATTATTCAATAATATTAAATTTATTATTATAATTCTACTACATAATATAAAAATAAATATATTTTTCTAAATATATAAAATAATAATAAAATATGTTGTCCCTGGGCACCAAAAAGGGGGGTTGAATTGGTGTTTAAAAAATTTAAAATAAGGATGAAGAGAAGAAGAGGGATTAGAAAGAACACAAAGATTTTATAGTGGTTCGGGCAAAACAATCCCTACATCCACTCTCCAATCACTCAATTGGGTATTTTACTAATTCAATGGTGTTTTTCAAGCTCACACCCAACTTACTACAACTTGTGTTTTAATGGCTAACACACAACCTTAC
>CATIWR010180546.1:0-14503 GCA_949677035.1 Omphalea diandra | reverse complement strand
ATAGAATAATATATATATATATATATATATATATATATATATATATATATATATATATATATATATATATATATATGTGTGTGTGTGTGTGTGTGTGTGTGTGTGTGTGTGTGTGTGTGTGTGTGTGTGTGTGTACCTATATACATACATACATACATATATGTTTACACATATAAATAAATAAATAAATAAATAAATAAATAAATAAATATATATATATATATATATATTTAAAAGAGTATATATGTATGTATTTAAAAGAGTATAGATTAATCGTACTTAGATTTTAAAATTTTAAATTTAGTCAAATTAAATTTATTTTAAAAAGAAAAATAAATGAAATTGATGCACCATCAACTAAGAAAATAATTGACAATAGTGCAAATGCAAATGGAAAAAAGGAAAAGAAAAATAAAATTAGACAAAAGAAAGAGTAGAGACAAGGATAGGAAGCTACAACACTAATGCATAGAAAAATCTCTTTTTAAATAAAATAATATCATATATTCGAATTAATAGTTGTACAACGCTTATAATCTAAGATATTGATATTGAAAAATTATGATTAAACCTAGAACAATAATTAAAATCATTGAATTCACTATTTAGGATTGTTGCGCATGGCTTCAAAATTATTTTCATGTCATAGCATCATTTAGACTGGAGCTCCTTAATAAAATTATTGTAGAATCTTGAACAATCATAATTACTGCACCAAGTAGATCATTAATATTTTAAAACTAATAGATACCATTTTTCTTCAAAAAATATAGAGCAATACTCATAAAAGATGAGAAGATACTCACAAAAAGAGAAGAACAAACCTCCATAAATGAGAGTAAATCATCTATAAAGAATATATAGATCTCCACAAAAAGGGAAAAAAAAGAGTAAAAGACAAATCTATCAATATAATGATAAATTTGAGTTTATTGAAAGCAACAAAGAATGACAAGATGGAAGAAAAGGGAGGAGCAATCACTGGTTAACCAATGAGGACCTCAAATTGTGACTGATAGGAAAAACCCTAAAAAAAAGATGAGAGAAAACCCTATTTGTGAATCGCATAAAAAAAATCTTGAAATTTAGGGGTTATGTAACTCTTACAATATATATAAGGAAAATTACATATTCAATCCTAAACTTTCATGAGATTCCTAAATATATCCTATACTCTATTTTTTTAATTTTTAAATACATGAATTTTAAGATTCTTAATAAATATAGTCTCAGAACATGACATGTCAAATATGAACCATAACTCTCGGTGACATGGCATCTGAAGCAAAGAGGATTTAGTGATGTGGATGAAATAACCAAATCATCCAAAATGACAGCATTGAATTAGCATGTTTAAACAAAAGAAACAGTTGTTTTCTAAATTTTTGCTAAAACACGAGCTTGGCTATGTTTCTCCAAAGAGGCTTTGATTTAAAGTACAAGTTGCCCATTACCATTGCTTGTAGGAGTAGAAAATTAATCCATGTTATGTGAGAAAGAAAGAATAATCTTTCCAATAATTGTACAAAGCAGGGTCACCTTTGTCCATGAATGGGGATTCAAGACCACTATAAGTATGGCTCCATTATACTCTTTTATTTTGAAATTTAACAGACCAATAATATATATTGAATAAATTAAATTCATCAAAATTTAGTAATCTAAAATGTTTATTTCAGTTACACAACATGAAGAGTAAAGTGCAACTTTTAAAAGGAAGAATAATCCATCCTCCTAAAAGGAGTAAAAATCAGAGAAAAATATGAAGAGTAAAGTGTTAACTAGGAGTGGTCCAACACCTATCAATAAAAGAAACTCATTTGAAAAATCTAAAAGCTAGAATACAATACAATTGTCCATATGTAACACAAACATGAATAGGCATGCAAATATTATTTTTCCAAATTTGTATATAAGAGCTATCAGCCCATTTGTGTATCTTTGTTATTATTTCATCATCAATATTGAAGAGTTGAAAATTTTCAGTATCATATTAAGGCAGACATTTTTGAAACTCAACAAACCAAGTTCACCATTGAAAGTCAGACTTATCCCTTCATGCTCACATCCACAAAACCTCCTTCTTGGGTTACCATCCATCTACACCATTTGAATCTTTGTTGACTTCCCACACAAGCAGTCTCTTCCCCTTCGATATTGCAGATAAATGAATGTGGAGGAGGCGTCTGATTCAAAACTCGTGTTCAGTCTCATCGTAATTTCAAAATCTAAGAAAGGGAAACTAAAATCTCAAATTTCAGAGGTAGAAGACAATGCTCGTAGAATGATAACAGAGCGTTTATTTTTTATGTTAAACGATGATGTTTTGTGAAGAGAATACTAGTTCACTTAAGTTGAAAACGCTGCCGTTTTGGTTGATTTGTCTATTTCATCCACATCATCAAATCTTATCTGCTTCGAATGCTACGTTGCTAAGAGTTCTGATTCATATTTTCCATATCATGTTCCAAGACTATATTTGTTAAGAATCTTAAAATTCAGGTATTTAGAAATTAAAATAAAATATAGTATTGGATATATTTTGAAACTCATGAAAGTTCAGGATTTAATATGTAATTTTCTCATGTGTATATATATATATATATATTCCTCCTCATCCTTTCCACATAGCCTGAAAAAGGTCGTCACATAAAGAGTACAAGTATTTAAAATGTCACTTGAAAGAGATGCTTAGTAAATTATATTTTGCTTGTTGATGTTAGAGGTTACTCGGATAATCTCGATTCAGTCTTTGTAAAATAGGCAATCATGAGGAAAGAATCTAGTTGGCCACTGGATGTTCACTGTGATAGTTAAGTCAACGAATATGCTTTAAAGATAAAGTGAATGAATGTAAAGTGAAAACAATACCTGGTGATGACCTTATATAATGACTAGAGTGAACTGTATTGATGTTGGAGCATGATTTTGACTTTTCCATGATTAGAAGTGTCTTTTTTTTTTTTTAAAAAAAAAAAAGTTAACTTCTTGATGAAACTTATCTTTATTGATTGGGATAAGCCATCAGTTGATGAGCTATATACGAGCCAAGCCAAACTGGCCTGTAAGTCATGAGCCTATCATATACTGAGCCGATTATATCATATACTGAGCTGATTATGTGGGTAGTGTCACTTGTCAAGATTTAATGAATGTGATAAGAGTCACTAATTATATCATGTTATTTTGTTGTAAAATCACAATTGCCATCTTTAATCTACACAATAAATAAGAAATCATTATTTCTTTAGAATTAAACTTAATTGTGGAGTTAATTTATCTAGTTTGGTTTAATAATTAAATATTTGTCCACTACAATATAAATATTAAGAGTTTAAATCTATTATTTTGCAAGTAATTCTAAATAGCAATTATCCATTCCATCCAGACTTTTTTTTTTTTTGTGGTCGAAGAATAAGAAAAACAAAAATTATATCACCAAATTGGAGCAAATTGTATCATTGACCCGCATTCATGTTACTCCACGAACCTAGAATCAAAACATTCTGTTTTATTAAATGTCACATGTGCTATTTATGTTCATTGGTCATTAACTGTATGTACATTTGATATTATACTGCGTATACATTGATATTGATTTACATGTATATTAGTGTTGAACTGTATATATATTGACATCTATGAATAGATCAATGAAAAAAATAATATTGTTAAGAACAATATAATTTAAAACTAATGGATCAATGTACATACAAAAATACAATATAATTTAAAACTAATGGACCAATGTACATACAAAAATAATATATATGAATAAAATTTTTTAGAATTTGTTACATTATTGTTATAGTACTAATTCAAAACTAATGTACTTTTCATTAATCTATTTTATGCAATTCAATATACATATAGTTCAGCATCAATGTACATGCAGGTAAGACCAATATAGATGCAGTTCAATATTAATATACAATCAATTCTATTTTTTTAAAAAAAAAATTGATACGTGTGACGTTTAAATGAAACAATGCTTATTGGCTCATATCCATATTGCAACATTGACCTAGATTCATGATATATGTATTGCCAAATTGGAATCAACTTGCAAAGTTATTTAGTTTGGCTGAAGATTTTTATTTTGGGCCAACTAATTATATTACTAAAATCAACAAAATAAACAAAATATATATGCATTTTCCATATGTAGAATTTAATATTCTTAAAATTTATTTGGGCCTAATTTAGTTTTAATCTTATAAATGCTCTTAATATGAAGAAATTCTAACCGAACCACACTCCTTGTTTTCCTTCTTTCAAGGGATATGAAAAGTAATTCTTAGAAATTAAATTTAAAAAGAAAACAAAAATCAATTTATCACTTGTAATAAAATATGACAATTGAAATACCTGAGTGAGTCTAAACACATTTAGCTATTCACAACATTAAAAAGGTTTCCACAATGAATCTTAAATCCCATTTTTTAATTATTTATTAAGTCTCATAGGTAATGGAATATTTAATAATAATAATAATAATAATAATAATAATAATAATAATAATAATACGTAGTAGTAGTAGTAGTTTTAGAATATTAATAAATTTTATTTTAACAAAAAAATTATTATGTATACTTATTTCAATAATATAATATCACATTATCACATTAAATTTATTTTTCTTATCCTATTAACAACACAATATCAATTAAAAAAATATTATGAAAAGTAAAAGCACAACTAGATAAATTTTTTAAAAAAGTACATTTTACATATTTAAGTACATATTTTAGTATTTTCAATTGAAGGCTTATTAAGCTATCATAGAATAGAATATCATATTGAAGAACTAATATTTTATTTTAATTTTACCAAAAAGATACATTATAGATATTTGAATTCATTTTGTTTAGACCAGATTTAAGAAGGGCAAAGAAAAACCTCCTTTTTCTTTACTTATCTTTTTGGATTATTGTCAACTAAATTATCAATGATAGTTTATGATTTTATTATTTTATTATTATTTTATCTGTTTCTATTTAAATAAATATAATTTTGTAATTAATTTTATATATTTTTATTTTGTTTATTTTTTATAACACTAATGAGAATTTTTTATTTTTCTTCATGAAAGTGTGGTGTTACGATCTGATTTTCGGACCGTGCTAATGTTATGGAATGAGAAGACTTAAGACCTTCATAACCCATAACAAACCTAATTACTCGTTGTTAAAGTCCATTTATAAGCTCTCTGATACTTTAAATCTTAAATTTATACTTGTTAGCCCATAAACATTTCTAGCTTTTAGTTGCCCCATTTAGATTCTTAGGATAATACAAATAAGAGATAGGGATTAAAGCTAAATTTGATCCCAAATATTTCATGAAAATACTTTCTTACATTATACTATAGCCATTTAATTCATTTTTTATCATGTCATGCGTAGGGGAGTCTAGACTTACTAGCTGATTCCTTTTTTTTCTTTTCTTTACTTACCTTCATTATATATATACATCATTCAACATAAAATTCTCTCATTCAAACAATCCTAGAATCAGAGATCCACTTAAGGTCATTCTAGCTATAACATTCCTTTCATTATCATAAGCATTCAACACTTATATTGTATGGACCATAAATCATAGTATGTCTCAACATCACTTACATTACTCATGCATCGTAATTATTTTACATCATATTAACCTTAGATATATACATATCACATTATTCATAACTTAGAATTTATGGAATTGCTAGGAATATAAGATATAACTTAATATTTTCTTAATACATTTATAACTCTTCCAATTATTCATATACATCATTACTATAGGCAACTAGGAAGAAATAATGTAGTATCTTGACAATATATGATACATAACTTAAAACCTTTATTTATAACCTTTAACCATTAATCATGATATCAATCTTATGCTAAACCTCTAAAACAATATGTGTGTGTAGGGGGAGGGGTGAGCTACTTGTGGGAAACTCAATGAGAAATTTATATTGTCTATATACATGCTCACACACCTTAACATGAATGCATCTCTAAGTATATAGCATGTCATCTGCATACAACATTTATATAACATGTCATTACACATATAAATAGTCAAGTCCATGGGAATCCTTACTTGGTTTACTTATCTTTCTCGTACAAGAGAGTTGTCTCACTAGTTGTGCGCTCTCACTGGAGTTGCCTCACCAATAGTATATTTTATTTATCTCGAGGGAGTTTCTTTACCAACCGTATCATGCATGCATATATATCATTAATATCATTTAGGTTTTAATCCTTACACAGTTAGTTATGATTCTTTGGATTCTCATTTATTTCCTAAACTAACATCACATCATATGGCATTTAAACATAACATTTATATCATGTCATCTCATTTCATCCATAAAAATGCAAATGACTTTTATATTAACATAGCTTGGCATATTATGGGTAGCTTTAGATCTTCCTTGCTTGGTCTTGATATTTTTCTATCTTTTTGCCTTAGCCTTACTTGCACTTAATCATCTCACCCGCCTTACTTACTCTTAATCATCTCACCCACACACATGCCTAATCATATACATACATTACATTATTACCATTTCATCAAAATTAGCCTCCTCATGCTCATCACTTAAGGGAAGGAGTCCTTATTTATGAGAGACCCTTAAGAACCAAGTTTTAGGCCTTATAAATTCAAATGATAATGAATGATAGGAATATGAATGGTATAGTGATATAATGACACGATGTGATATAAGTTATGATATAATAATTTAGGAAAAGAATATGATAGAATGATGATATGATTTAAGAAATAGGAAATGATATAATGTTATGAAAGAAAATGTGATAATATTGAATATAACTATGACGATAAGGTGATATGATGTTGTGATTGAAAGATGAGGAATACTGATTTGAAAAGAGAGATAGGGAGATGGAAATAATGATAAGTAAAGACATCAAAGTATAAGAAATAGAGTTCATATTAGACATTGAGGTTATTCAACCATGTTTATCCTTGGGACTACTAGAAAAAGAAAGGGATAGTTTTCAAAGGTATGGGGTTTATTCCCAACCTAAAAGGGTTAATGGAATCTCTTAGTTATGATTATGGAGTATCTCCTCATAATCATAACAAGTCATTCTAAGTGTAAAATGAGATTCGAAGCTCAAAAAAATATTTTAAATATTTTTGTAAGTTATATAAACATTTTAAAAGATTTTAAATCTCTTCCACTCTATTGTTCCTTAGGAATAAACACAAGTTGACTTAGATAGTTTATTTATGGTCCATAATTTATGAGTATAAGTAGAAAAGAGAGTTAGGCATGAATGGTATAAGAATTCGAGGATGAATTATATAAAAAGGGATAATTTGTAAGGCTTGAAACTTGATTCTTAGGTGTCTCTCATAAATAAGGACTCTTTCCCTTAATTGATGAGTATGAGGAGGCTAAATTTGATGAAATGGTAATGATGTAATGTATGTCTATGATTAGGCATGTGTGTGGGTAAGATGATTAAAAGCAAGTTTGGAAAAAGCTAAGAGCAAGTAAGGCTAAGGCAAATAGATAAAAAAAAATATCAAAACTAAGCAAGGAAGTGATAAAGCTAGCAATAAAAGGTAAGGGATTTTAGTTGTTTTTCATTGTCCATTGCATATATGTATTATAAGTTTAAAGGTATAGGCCATAATAGGCCAAGATATGTTATTATAAAATTCATATGTGGTTTTATGGCTGAATGATATGACATAATACAAATTTTACGTTTAAATGCCATGTGATGTGAGGGTAGTTCAGGCAAAAAGTGAGAATCCAAAGAATCATAGCTAGTTATGCAAGGATTGAGACTTAAATGATATATATGCATGCATGATACCACTGGTGAGGAAACTTTCCTAAGATAAATAAAAGATACGGCTGGTGAGACAATTCTCTCGAGAGCGCATAAGTAGTGAGATAACTCTCCTATGTGAGAAAAATAGGTAAACCAAGTAAGGATTCTTATGAACTTGACTATACATATGTGTAATGACATCCTATGTAAATGTTGTATGCAAATGATATGTCATATAATTATTCATGTTAAGGCATATGAGTATGCATATACATAGTATAAATTCCTCTCTAAGTTTCCCATAAAGAACTCACCCTCACAGACATAAATTTTTTTCGAGGTTGAGCATAGGATTGATATCATGATGGATGGCGAAAGGTTAAAGGATATACATGCAGGTTTTAAATTATGTATCATATATTGTCAAAGCACTCTTCATAGTTGCCTACAGTAATGATGTATATGTATAATTAAAAGAGTTATAAATTTATTAAGAAAATGTTAAATAATATCTTGTATTCTTAGTAATCTCTATAAAGTCTAAGTTATAAATAATGTGATATGTATATATCTAAGATTAATACAATGTAAAATGATTATGATGCATAATTAATGGAAATGATGTTGAGGCATATTATGATTTATGGCCCATATAAGATAAGTGTTGAATGCTTATGATAATGAAAGGAATGTTATAACTAAAGTGACCTTAAATGGATCCCTGATTTTAGGATTGTCTACATGGGAAAATTTTATGTTCAACGATGTATCTATAATAAAGATAAGTAAAGGAAAGAATAAAAAGAAATTGGTTGGTGAGTGTAGACTCCTACACTCATGACACGATAAAAAATGAATTAAATGGTTATAGTATAATGTAGGAAAGTGTTTTTTTACGAAATGTATAGGATTAAGCTTAGCTTGAATCCCTATCTCTTACTTATATTATCCTATGAATTAGTCAAATGCATAAGTTGCCCCCCTGAACTTTATGTGAATAGTCAGTGTGATAGCTCAACCTCGTGAGTAACTAACTTCACACTTTAAGTTTTATTATTGATCAATTAAACACTTTTAAGATTATTATTAGGTAACTAAACACAAAGACATAAAGGAAGTAAACACATAAAAGAAACACAATATGACATAGACAAAAACTCTACAAGCATTACATGTTTCATTACTTTTTGAGGAGGTGGATTATTCCTCTATCCTAATCACCTAACACTCTAATTCTCTCTCTATACTCAGACGATAAAAAAAATTCCAAATTTATAACTTAAACTCCATTATTCCCAAATCAATGACTAAGAGAAGAAATTATGATATACTCATTGCATGCTTAGTCTTAAACTTGCATTATCTCCAAATCACGAAGGAAAAGCTTATGGTCATTGCATGCTTAGGATAAAGGAAGGATAATAAGTAAACAAGTATGTTTTCATTATGCAAATGGCTCTATTATGAATAATAGAGAAATTTATGGTATTTTGTATGGTTTATTTAATCAATGTTGCAGTATTAATGTGTAATGTTGGGGATTGAGGGTTTTTTTGTTATTTAATCCCAAATGTTATGGATTTGAATGTCTGAACTTTGCCTTTTACCTTTGTTTATATAAATAACTTGGAATTGTCTGCATTATCTTCGTTATTGTAAAGTAAAAGTTGGTTTTCGTGCTTAATTATGGTCTTTATATGATAATTTATTATTTAAAATCCTACATTGCATTAGGATGTGTGACTTATTTGTTGACCTTAGATGGCACGATGGGGGCAATTTTGTAAATGACCTAAATCTTAGGTATACTAATGGGTTCGTGCATATTGATAAAAATGTTGATATAGATAGGTTACTTGTGCTTAAGTTGAAGGATTACATTAGGAAGTTAGGGTATTATGAGGTGAATGGAATCTTTGGTAAAAGGAAGAATGGGGCTAGATTTGTACAAATTTTGGATGATGTTTTGTTGTTAAATTCTATTGTTGGAATGAAAGATGGTGATATTATAGATTTTTATCTTGAATATTTCATCAATGTGCCCCAAGTTCTGCATGAAATTTCTGATGTTGATTTTGCTGAAGAGGTTAATAGTGGTGCTAGGAGGAAGAAAATGTAGAGAGTGTGGCTATAAACAATGAGAGCGAAGAAAGTTTAGAGAGTGAAGTTGGTTATTATAGTGATAATGGAGGAACTTCAGAAGTTGGGAGCATTAACTTGAGAGAAGAATGCTCAAAATCTAGTGAAGATGAGGATAAAGACTATGAGTATGCATATGAGAAGGATGAATTTGAAGTAATAAGTGATGATAATGTAGAATGTAAAGAAATTAATGGTAGTGATCGAGATGTAGAATTAAAAGCAATAAAGGAAAATGTTAAACAATTTAAAATGAATAGATATAAGGGAATAGAGAACCTAAATAAGGGGAATTTCCTTTTGGTGAAGCAATATGTAATTTTGGTTATAAAAATGTTGCTAAATAAGCAAATGAATATGCTTGGAAGATTGGGGCAGGCGAGATCTATGATAGCTCAAATCTAGATAAAAGTGAGGTGAGTGATAAGGATGAAGATGAAGTCGCTTTTAGGAATGAGGGACATAGGAACAAAAATAGATCAATTCATTATGACCCTGATACTATTGTTCCTTAGTTTGAGTTGAGGATGATCTTTTTGAATGTTGGGCAATTTAGGCAAGTAGTTAGGAAGTATGCCATTGTTAGGGATGTGTCACTTTCTATGAGGCCTGATGAGGCAAAAAGGATAAGAGTGAAATGCAATCAAGAAAGATGCAAGTGGTTGTTATTTGCTAGTCCTGAAAGCCATGCAAAAAATTTTAGTGTGAAGACTTACAATCCAATGCATAAATGTTATAAAACAAATAGAAATAAATTGTGCAACTCCAAATACATAGTTAATCACTACAAGGAGAGAATCTTATCATAACCAAGAATCACTGCAAAAGAGCTTTAAGGCTATGCAAAGATGATTTAAATTGCATATGGGATTAACAACTTGTAGGAAGGTAAAACTAACAGTAATTAAAAGCATAGTTGGGAACTACAAGGTTGAATTCGCCAAATTGCATGACTATTATGGTGAGATTATAAGATCATATCCTGGGACATCTTGCTTTACTAAAAGCAAGACACTTGAAGATGGGAAAATAACTTTTAAAAGCTTTTTATGTGTGCTTCTATGCATTGGAGATAAGATTTTTTGGGGGTTGCAAGAAAAATACTTGGTTTTGATGGGTGTTATCTAAAGAGTTTAACTAAAGGACAATGTTAGGACCTTGGAATTTCGAAGGTGCGCTCGAACGAGTGAAATCTTGCTTTCTACTCCTAACTTTTATCAATCATCGAGGGATTGAGAGGATGGGGTCAAATGGGGGACTAAGGCGGGATAAGACATTAGTACCATCCTAGGCGAAATATGGAGTTGCCATCAGACTTTGGTCAGGGTAAGAATCTAGGTAATGAGAAATTTTGAGCCTATCTAAGTTAACTAGAAGACCCAATCTGTCTTCATCCCATCAAAGATCATGTTTAGGAGTTAAGTATGAGTTAGGGAAGAGGTTAGGCACCCTAAGTCACCTGGATAGAGGGATTTAACCATTGAGCAATCAATGGCTCATTTTTATACTTTGGCTTTATTTATCAATTTCCTATTTATCCACCTAGGCATATCTATCTAAATAAGCCATCAACCATAACAATCAAGTATGCAATACATGAATGCTATGTATGATACAAAAAAGCAGTAAATAATATATACAAAGTGGGGATGGGTGATACACATTCAAATGGTGGAATTATCATGCAATGAACTTAAATAGATAAAAAGCATACATTAATTAGCTTTTCTAACCTGTAAAAGTGAACAAAAATTAGTCCATAAAAGCATCGGTCCAATACAAAGAAAACTACCCCTAAATCTACTCAAAATTATAAGAATTAAAAAGGAACAATATTACCTCAACATTGTCTTTTAGGGTCTTACCTTATTAATCGATAAAATCCAATGTTATTAGCCATGTTAGGGGTCAATTAAGAGGCCCAATCTATTATCCATATTCATCAATAAACACCTAAAGCATAATATGAAACATTCCATATGATAACAACATGCAATGACATCAATAAAGAAGACATAACATAATGAACAAGCAAATAAAGATTACAGAGCACTTAGGGCGAAATGTATGAACCAAAATAAGAGGTCATAGGATGGTAAAATCCTCTCCCAACATGCCTTAGTCATCTGTGAATATTGCCAAGAATAATAGAGGTTACACCTCTAGCCATGAAGAGGCTAGTATGCAACTAGAATGAGATAATAACCAAAACACCAAAAAAATGTTAAACAAATCTTTAGAACAAAATAATAAACACTTAAATTGGGGTCGTTGGATAGTGAATCCTATCCTAAATGTATATATGGTTAGTGGTGCAATAAGGAAAAAAAAAGGGAAGGGGGTAAGGCTAACCCATCCTCTACCATAATAATGGTAAGAATAATGATAAATCCCATAAATAAATATCATAAATTCCAACTGAAAAATGATAAATCAAGGAGTCCTTGGTTCTATTGAGTCTTTTCTTATCACATTCTCATAATCAAGCACATAGAGAAAATAAAGCATAAGGAAGAAAACATATGTGAGCCAAAACATGTATTCTGATGATCATAGCCTCCAAAATGTGGAATGAGGGTAATAGGTCTTTATAACCTACCCCATTCTTACTGTAGAAGGCTTACCAAATCATAGAAGAACAAGAAAAAGCACATAAAACACATATAGAATAAAGTTGTATGAATAGTATTGTGAACATAATAGAGGGTTATACAGCCTACATGATGTTCTGTACATACCTCCTAGTGGTTTGTATAACCAAGTTATTTGGTTGTACAACCTATTAAGCCTGCTGAAACTAGAAATTAAAAATGAAGAAAAAGAAAGGGAAGCAAAAAAATAGGGACTAAAGGATGAGTCCTTTGATGCCTTAATTATTTTCTATTGCCCTCAGAGGCACTATGATATTAGAAATTTCTCCAAATACAAAGGGAAAAATGCTAAAAGTTTGGGCAAAACTTGATTTTACCTTGGATATTTTGAATGTGTGTGTTTAGGTTTGTGGTTTTTATTTAGATGAGGTATTTTTAAGGTTTGAGAGACAATTTTGGTAGAGTTTGGCTTGGAAAAATTGGCCTCCTCATCTCCCTTCAAAGGGAGGGAAATTTATAAAAGGAGAGTGGGTGTACTAAAGCCTAGAATGGTTCTGGTTGCATCTTATTTGTATCTAATCACAGAGAAGACCATGAAAGTTTTAGAATTATGATTTTAAAAAGGGTTATACAACTAAAGGAAAGGCTATACAACCTTCATGCTTAGTTGTACAACCTTAAGGCTAAAAGTGGACTAATTCCAGAACCTTTCGAGGGTTAGGTTTTTAGTCATGGTTGTACAGGCATAAGATTGGTTGTATAACCATGATTAATGGGTTGTATAACCCTTTAAATATTGGTTGACAGCCTATGGGCTTATAATTTTATGGGCTTGGGCTTTTATGGTGTGGGTTTGGTTTAAGGTTTGTCCAAACCTATGCCATTTTCTTAGGCATTATTTTCCTTATTCTTTAGGAAAGAATTCAAGTAGTCTCTCATCATTGGACTCGAATCCCAAGGACTCAAAATTCAGTGATTACAACTAATTACTTATTATTGTGTCTACAAATGGGAACAACTAGATGTTTCTACTTACTTGAGTTGTTATGGAAGTGGAAAATAAAAAGAATTGGAAGTAGTTCATTGCCACTTTGAAGCTGGGCTTAGGAATCATTATTGATGACATAGGGATAGTAATCACATATATGCAAAAGTTGATTATGATCTTAACATTAGATTATATTTATTATTTACATGCCTATATGTGTGTCATATTACAATATGTGTGCCATTTTATTACAGGGCTTGATTCCATCCACATAAGAGGAGCTTCCTTTATTAGAGCACAAGATGTGTGTTAAACACATATGGCATAATTGGAATGAGAGGTGGAAGGGTAAGGATAGGAGGAAAAAAATTTTAAAGGCAACTCCATCTACATTTGAAGTCTAATTTAGGGACAAGCTAAAAGAGCTTGACAAATTAGGTAAGGGTTTTATTCAATATTTACTTAATTAAAAGAGCTTGACAAATTAGGTAAGGGTTTTATTCAATATTTACTTAATTATATTGAGACCACTTGGTATAGGGCATATTTTAGTTTTGATTATCAATGTGATGCTTTTAATGATAATATGTGTGAGACTTTTAATTGATACGAACAAGGTTGGATTAGATTCCTTACCTTGTTTATACCTTATGACATATGGAAAAGACTCAATAAATTCACTCCACTTATCATGTCTTTTGTTTAATTTCTGTTGTCCTTTAAGGTATTTAAGAGATTCATGGTCTGTATGAATGACAAATTCCTTGGGCCAAAGATAATGCTGCCATGTTTGCAAAGCCCTAACCAAAGCATACATCTCTTTATCATAAGTTGGTTATTTCAAAGAAGGTCCATTAAGTTTTTCACTAAAGTAAGCTATGGGCCTTCCTTCTTGCATTAAAACAGCTCCAATACCCAAACCTGAGGCATCACATTCAATTTCAAAAGTATTAGCAAAATTAGGCAAAGCTAATAAA
>CATIWR010180517.1:0-58528 GCA_949677035.1 Omphalea diandra | reverse complement strand
TGTTGCTATGCTTGGAAATAAAATTTGGCGCTTGTTTCATGATCAAGACTTTTACCTTGGTGTGCCATCCTTAAATCACTGTTGCTACCTTTGAACTTTCGTTCTCCAAGCTAAGATAGGCCACATTTCTAGCGCTACATTGTATGAAAACTTTTTTTAAATCATATTTTTATGTTTCAAATATATTTTTGCATTTCATAAACTCTGTATTTTTTTTATATTTTATAAAATGTCATTTTTCTATGGGGAGTTTTCTATTTTCTCGTTTCATTACGTTTTCTGTTTTTGTGTTACATAGGCTTTATGTATGTGAAATGGATAATGGAAAAAGGGTCCTAATTGGCATACTGGAGATGGTAGTTCAATTCAAATCAAGTATGGAAGAAGAATTCCAAATGTGAAAGGCTTTAAACTTTTGGCATTGCGCTTAGAACTTTGTAATAATTTTGCGCTATATAGCATGAAAATGTGAGAAAATAGAGAAGTACATGTCATATGGAAAAACGATATTGTATAAAATATAGTGAAAAACATGAAAAAACACAGAGTTTATGAAATACGAAAACTTGCTCGAAACAAAAAAATGTAACTCAATTGAAGTTTTCGTATAAGATAAATGTTGCGGTGAATGTACTAATATCAAAAATTAGTGATTAGAATCGTGAAGTAATTAAGAAGAATTTCTTAAATTTGAAGTATAAAGTATTTGACAATTTCTTTGAGTTTGTGTTGCATTTCAAATTGAAATTGAACCGGCGCAACAATCAGCTGACTTAATCATATTGAAAATTATATATTACTTTATTCCATATTCAAATTGTTAATTTATATTTTTTGACCGGTTTTAGACGATGGGAAGAACATATACACATGTAATTAGCTATAGCCAAATTCGCCACTCATTGGAGTCTGTCGGTTCAACTCCGTAAGATATTGAACCAATTGCTATGAACAAAGGCAGGGTCTGGATGGAAGAGATGACTTCCCGTCTAGCCTTGTGCTCTAGACGATGTTTCTTTATTGTTTGCTTAATGCATTTTCCCTCTTTCCCTCAAACAAATTACATGTGACATAGGAGAGTCTTTGGTACTTAGGACAAATACTTTCCTTTTATGTATATATTCTTGGTTATCAAAAAATATAAATTATTTATGATTATTTATGTAATTTCTAAATTTTAAAAATGTGTTGTATATTTAAAAAGTTTATTTTTATTTATAAAGGTTTATTATGTTTTCTTAATAAAATTTTTATTTCTTATATAATTAGAGTTGAGCCAATAAATGGGACTCATACTAACATATGCATCAGTATAAGTAAGTTATTTTAGTATTAAAAATATTGAGATTTTAGTTCAATATTTTTATGTTTTTTAGTATTGGACTTTATTATTCCTATTATCATTATCATTTTCTACCATTTTTATACTTTTCACCCATTTTATAAGTTTTGTAATTCTATTACTTCTTTATAAATCTATAATTAGCCACAAATCTGCGTGCAAAATGATTATAATAATAAATTTAAAAAAATTAATATTTTTTATTTTAATTAATCAATTAATTATTATTTTATTAAAATTATTATCAAGAAAATAAAATAATAAAATAAAATTTTCAAAATTTGTAATTATATAAGACGATAATTAAAATAAATGATTGTCTTTTGATTCATATCTTCAATTTTATATGACACAATTTTTTAAAAAATTATTAAATTTGATGGAAATAATTCATGATAATCAATCAAACAAATATTAAGTATTTTATATGCTTGAATTGAATTAAATTAAATTAAATATGTCAAATAAAAAAATATATAAACTTTTAAAAAACTAAATATTAGAAAAATAATAAAAATTAAACAGATGTCAAATAGATAGAGTTTTGAAAAAAACTATAAACCCAATATATATTTGTTCTAGATTTAAGTTTCTGTCTTAGGTTGCTTAAAATAGAGCGAATACAGTTCTTGGAAATAAGAGACTGAATCAAATTTATAGATCGATTTTTATTATAATTGTACTAAAACTAAGACACATATTCAGATACTTGAGTTTATTAAACCAAAATTAGGATGGTTTAATACTTACCTATATTCAATTGAATTTTGCACCCAATATAGTGAAACTGAAAATAATTAAATCAAACAAAAACTGAAATTTTTTTCTATCATATTGGATGTATATATTCAGTCAATACATAACTTGTATTTAACAAAAAAAAATATTATTTAAATATGAATAATTATGAGTATAATAATAATTTTATTTGAATAGTTATAAATAATTTTTTATACTCAATATAGCAAAAAAATTTTAAAAATTCAATTAAGTTCATTGTAAGTATTTATGTAATAGGTCCGACTCTATTTATCATGTTTTTTAAGAGATATAGTGTTTGATAAAACTAAAAATGAAGATCTTTTTTAGCTTAAAATTACTCACTTACATACAAGTAACTTTCAAGAAAATAATAAGTTATTTATTGAGAAGTTAAAACTTTATGATATTTGTTTCGAATATTTTAATATATCACAATCATATTTAGTTTGTTCACTAATTTTCATAAAAAGTCTATGATAAAACACTATTTTATTTATAATCTATTAACATAAATAGTTTTATCTCATTAAATAAATTTATTTAAAGAGATAATTATAAAATAATTTAGGAAATGTTTATCATCTACTTGAAAGAAGTTGCATTTAGAGCATGTTTGACATTGCTATTAGAAAAATCTATTTTTGAGATACAAAATAAAATCAAGTTTTTATTTTATCTGATTATAGATTTTTTTTTAAATATAAGTTTTACGAGTAAAAAATTGTTATTAATAAAAATTTCAAAATCATATTTTTTTAGTTATAAAATTCATATTGAAAAGTTATAATATATTAGAAGAGAAAATCTCTTGTACGTTTTGTTCAAAAAAGAATATCTTGCATTTTTTTAAAAAAAAATCAGATTTTTTCAATAGCAATACCAAACATGCTATTAATAACCTCATTCTCAATAAGTTATTAGTTCTATATTAAAAAAATTGAGAGGTAAAAAAAAGTTCATTTTAACTTTATACTTCCTTATAACTAAATGTGAAAAAAATATTTTTTTCTAGAAATTATATTTTCTTTGCCAACTTCTTCAAACAAATAAAATTTAAATTGTTGTTTAGTAAAATTGAAAATTAAGCGTTAAAAAATTTAAAATACTGAAAATATGATTTAGCACTAAAAATTTTAAGAGTTGAGTTATTATTGAATTCTAAAAAAAAATTAAATCAAATTAAAGAGATAAGTTTAAAATAAGAAAACCATGTATTTTAGAATAGATTGCCAAACATTTTGATTTCAAATATTTTAAAATTTAATATCTTCTTATCAATAGGAATGATGGTAGTGAAAATAGTTATTGTGATGAATGGTAATAATTATGAGCTAAAGGTATATTAATAAAAGATATTAAAATATTAACTTTTTTATTATTTAATCCATTAAATAAATATTTTTCTACTTACTAGATTAAGTATTTTTTTAAAAATTAATTTTTTAATAAAAAAGTATTATCAAACGCATTTTAGTATTATTATGAGAAAAATCTGATTTTGAGATAAACAATAGAATAAATTCTTTCTCATATATGATTATAAATTTTTTAAATATAAGTTTTATAAGTAAAAAATTGTAATTGATAGAAGTTTAAAAGGTAATTTTTTTCAAATCAAAATTTTTACTCATAAATTTACATTGAAAAAAGTTATAATCAATTAAGAGAGAGAATCTCTTTTATTTTTTTTATCCTAAAATCATTTTTTTAGTAGCAATACCCAACATGCTTAAATGCTAAGAACTTAAAAATATATATATTATTGAACAAGCTTAAAAAAAAAGTAAGTATTGAGTATTTTAATTTTAATGATTATTAAACACTTTCTTAATTATATTTAATTATAAAAAATATACAAAATCTAAGAAATAAGTGTAAAATAAAATAACTATATATTTTATAAAAAGTTTTCATACAATTTGATTTTAAATGTTTTAAAACTTAGTTATATTATCACTAGTAGAATTATATCCTTATCAATAGAAATATTAATAGTTAAAATAATTATGATGAAAAAGGTGATAATTATGAGTACAAGATATATGAATAAAAAATATTAAAATAATAATTTTTTATTACCTAATATTTTTATCTATCAAATTAAATAAATTCTTAAAATTAAATATTTAATAAAAATATTATCTAATATATTTTTAATCATAAAAACACTTAAAATATTAAGACTTTTAAAAAGATATTGCCAGGCAAACATAATAAATACAGATTCAGTCCGGATATTTTTCAATATCCTAGCCAGTTGAGGACCAAAAGTCCATCATCACTGTCCAAATTCTAGACGCCAGCGACGAGAAGCCCAAGCCTATTCCAATATATGGCCTCTTTTTTTCCCCTTAAACCCTAACCCCTATTCTGCAGCAGATTTCTTAAGCCTGTCTAATAATAATCAGCAACAAGCAAAGCTTCAATTGCTATCAATTACGCAAACGAAGCAAGAAAAACTTCCAATCTGCACGAATTAATGGCGGAAAAGAAGCATAGATTAGGCGCAGCGATGGGCGACTACGGGCAGTTACAGGAGCTAGCTAGGCACCACCTAGATTCTTTTGATTTCATGGTGGAAAGAGGACTAGAAATTATGTTGGATAATATTAAGCCCGTCAAAATCCACGATTCCTTCACCAACACCACTCTCAAATATATCCTTCTTTTAAAAGAAAAAAAACATTATATATTGTTTGTTTGTTTTTCTATAGTTTAATTTCTTCAAAAATTGTTTGTTTTCTTGACTGGTAAATTACTGTACTTGAGTAATCCTAGAATATACGAGCCTGTAAAGGAAAGTTCAAGAACCAAGCACAAGCGCTTACTTCCTTTTGAAGTTAGTTTTTCTTCCCCCCCTTTTTTTTTGCTATGTTAATTTCATCGTGTACCTGTTAATTGGGTGAGTTTTTTTTTGTTGTTCTATTGGGAACCAGTGTCGACAGGCAAAGATTTCTTATACGGGAAAGTTTGAGGTGGATGTTTGTTTCGAGTATCATGGCAAGACGGCTATAAGAGAGAAGTACAATTTTGGGCAGTTTCCTATCATGTTAAGGGTTAGTGTTCTTTTTGTTAGTTTCTACATTTTATCAGAAGTTGTGATTTTCAGTTTGTATCTTGGTGGAATTCTTGTATTTTTTTTCTTGGGTATTAATTTCCTAAGTTTCTTAATGCAGTCAAGGCGTTGTCACTTGTATGGTGCTGATTCCCAAAATCTGGTTTCTCTGAAGGAAGAGTCAGCAGAGATTGGCGGGTAAGTATAAATTTTGCTTTTTGCATTTGGGACACTCTTTCTCGGGCCTTGGTATTGGTTCCCATTACTTGTCATGCCTTGCAGTTTATTGCCTCAGGCATAAGCTAATAAAGTTGCTAAAACATTTTGTTATACGTGGCTGAGATTTGATACACTGGCAGTTAAGGCAACTGTATCATATACACTGGCAGTTAAGGCAACTGTATCATACTGGATTAGAAGTTTAACTTATTCGAGCGATAATCAGGAAAAAGTACCTCTTGTTTTATAATTGGGTCTTTCTTCATGATCTACTGAAATGTTAAGGCAAGATGCAGATATCGTTTAAGTTAAGGAGTCACTAGTGCTCATAATTTCTAGATCATATTATGGTTCATTCTAATAGTTTGCACCATAATAATTATGATGAAATTGATTGTATGATTTGTATTGGTTATCTTATCATAAAATATATATAAATTGTTCTGTAAAGCATCAAAAAGGAATTCCATCTACAGAAAGAAAAAAAAATTACTAGGGGAGACATGCCAGCAATGTTGAGTAGATGATTAGATCATGCATGTGAACCTGGTCAATAACCTTTTTTTTTTTTTTAAACCATTGATGCGTTTGTTTCAAATAATTCTTGAAGTATTGGTTACAAAAAGAAAAGTATTATCTTTATGTATTTCAACTTTGTTGAATGCTTAAATATTTCTATCCAATATTTTTTTAATAAGATATTATTATTCAATATGAACAGAATCATTGTTATTCAAGTTCTCGTAAAAGGAATTTGATAAGATAACTAAAAAGATATTGCAGGGTTCATATGAAATTGCAAATATTGGGGGTTTTAAAAGTTACTGTGCACATTTTCTCTAAACCATAATTTATGCCTTTTGGCACTCTTTATCTTTGTAGCATATGGAATGGAAAAACACTTGTTATAAATAGGTTGTGAAAGCATAAGGGGTAGCTTTTTTTTTTTTTTTGGAGAATGTAAGGAATAGAGTAGTACTTGCTATATATTAATCACATCAACATAGAAATATTCATGTGGAAAAAGCTTTTTCGCTATTTAATTTATAGCCATTGACATTATAAATTTGTATAATTTGCATTATGCTTATTGCAAGAGTTTTCTATTTTTAGATTAAGGTTTGTTATTATGATGATCTCTGAGTTCATGGTGATGGATTTCCTTTAAGGAAAATCCTTTGTATTTTTCCTTTTTCATTGTAAATTGTTCATATTAGCACTTTCTTTGTTCAATTAGTTTTATCAATTTATGGACTTTTTCATGTAATACAGATACTTCATTTTGAATGGGCTTGAGCGAGTTGTTCGGTGTTTAATAATGCCAAAGCGGAACTATGTAAGTAACAAGCTTTCATTTTTATACCAATGTTGTGATAGACAAGAGGCTAAATATGATGGGTATTTTACTCAGGCATAACTTTTTTTTTTTTTTTTGACTTTTCTATGTGTGTAGTTAATTATGATATTGCTGTTACAGCTGGATATATAAAACAGTAATGAGGTTTACAAAAGTTTATTGTTTTCTATCTTGGAATGTGATAGTATCTTTGTTCATGAAGAAAGAAATAACAATGGCACACATTTCTGTTTTTACCACGTCCCAACAAACTATTTTCATCTTCTATCTCTTTTGGATTGTGTGACAGAATTAGTATTTTATGTTTCAGCCAATGAGTACAGTGCGGGGTTCATTTCGTGATCGGCGGGAAGGATATACTGATAAAGCAGTTGTCATAAGGTTCTTACTTTGTCGACTTCCTGTTCTATTGTTAATATTGATGAACAAAACATATGATGCATTTGGTTAGTTGGTTTTAATGTCCAAGTCTTGATTGATTAATTTGTGCAATTGTTATTACATTCTTATCAAGTGCTTGAAATGATGTCATCCAACTTGAGTTTTATTTTCTTTTTCTTTTCCTTTCCTGAGTTTTTGGCACAGTCCTGAGGTTGTTCTTCGTGAGCCTTTTGTCATTTAGATAAAGTTAAAATAGAACACTATGTGGTGCTGAATATCGTAGGGTGCTTCACTGTCAATATAACCTCTCTGGTACTCCCATGAGCTGCTTAAGAGAAAAGCATACACTGTGGAAATAAAAATTATTTGTTTAATTCTCAAAATCATATTGCACAGAAATTTCAGTAGTTTGAATCACTGGATGCCGTTTCACTTCCAATATAACCTATCCAGTACTCCCATGAATGGCTTAAGAGAGAACCATACGCTGTGGAAATAAAAATTATTTTTTTAATTCTCAAAATGATTTTGCAAAGAAATTTCAGCAGTTCAAATCACTGGGTGCCGTTTGTTTCTTTTTTTCTTCTGTAATTTAGTTTACATTCTATAGATTGATTAGAAATCTTGCTCCATCTCTCACTCTGTGCAACATGCTTGAAGACTAAGCTTCCCAGTTCTTTCATATGGTCTTAACATGCCTTCCTAAAATATATGAAATAATTCTTTGCTAGTGACTACATCTTGCATCATGAAAACCTTGATCCTGTTACTATTACTGTTCTAAAATGTGCTTTCTTTTAACTGGGTCAGTCATCAGATTATTTTTATTTTGCTTTTTCTTTTATTCACATTCCAGGTGTGTACGAGAATACCAATCTTCACTAACAGATCAATCTTCAGTAACAGTTAAATTGTACTACCTTCGTAGTGGCAGTGCAAGACTTGGAGTTTGGTAAGTAATTCTAAGCTTTATACCTCCTACAATAACTGATTTTTCCTTTAATGACACAACATTGATATTATTTTTCTTCAATTTGTTTTCTCAGGATACAGGGAAAGGAATATTTGCTTCCTGTTGGCATTGTTCTGAAGGTATCATGTGTAGTAATTCCTTTCATTTATATTGGAGCCAAACTTGTGTAATACAAGAGATATTATTCTGAAGTTCTATAATCCTCCAACGACGCTATGGACTTCTCCTTGGATGATATATCACCTTCTCTGAAAATTGGGGTGAAAAGTTTGTTGATAGGAACTTAAATTTCCAGTTTACCGTCAAAATATATGTATTTGGTTGAATAGTGTCATGGTGCCTTTTTCCAGCCTCTATGTTTGATAAAATATCACTAGTCAATGCATATTTTGTTCCTTTGCTGGGTAGATGCTGCAATGGATTTAACTTCTTTGGTTCTTATGGTATTATTTCTTGACTTTTATTAACAGGCACTTTCTGAGACTACTGACCGGGAAATTTATGAGAAGTTGACATGTTGCTATGATGAGAAATATGAAAAGGCAAAGGGAACTGTCGGCTCTCAGCTTGTGGGTGAAAGGGCAAAAATTATTCTTGATGAAGTTCGAGATTTGTCTCTTTTTACTCAGGCTGAATGTCTGCGGCATATTGGTACTCGTGGTCTTACTGGTAGCTTCCTTTTTTTTTTTTTTTGGATATCTAATTCATTAACTAAGGTCACTTCTGTTCACAGGGGATCACTTCCAACCTGTCATGGAAGGGCTGGAGACTGAAACTTTCTCTAATGTAAGTTAAAATCTATGCCTGAGCTTGATATTTTGTTTATTTCACTGCATAGATAGTAGAATTAAAGAACATGAAATTAAAATGGGGAACATGTTTGAAGTAAGTTTACAGAAATTGAGCTTGTCTGTTTCTGTTGGCTAGCTCATTTGGTTTTATTTTTAATTTTTTTTTTTTTTGCAGGTGGCCCATGCAGTTCTGAAAGACTACATATTTGTTCATCTTAATAATTATGATGACAAGTTCAATCTGCTCATGTTAGCTACAACTTCTCTCTTATGTTAATTTGTGCAAGCCAGTTACATTTTTAGGAATATTGCTAGGCCATTTGTTTTTGGAGTTCCTTTCTTTGGATTGAAGATTTTATACTCTTCCTCATGTTTAGATCATAATTTGACTTTGCTTGTTTAGCTTCATGTTGCAGAAACTTTTTTCCTTTGTAGACCAGACTTCTGTGCCAGATAACCCAGATGCCTTGCAAAATCATGAAGTCTTACTTCCTGGTCACCTTATCACGATTTATCTCAAGGTAGAAATAATTAGATTTCAAATTTCTTGAAGGAACGTTTTTTTTTTAATCCATTTCTAAGAATGTAGATTCAGCTAAAGAATTACATGGTTGAGGAAGGTATTTATTTTTTTTACTGAATATATGGAGGGATTTGAGTATTTAAATTTTGTTGATACTTTAGCTGGTGAGCTGTTAGAACTATTTGTTTTGTTGTAACGTTGTTCTTCACTTGATTGCCATGTTCTTCTGAATTTATGATGTTAGGTACCGGCTTGACTTGGGATTCAAAATTGATCTTTTAGTTTAAATTTCTTGAATGGGGATTATAGTTTGTTGATATTTTTTTGGTTGATTATATTCATAAATAAAGATGAATGTAGAGAAAGCTTGATTTAGACTTTTCGATGAACATGAAACACCTGGAAATGTGTAGTTTTATATACATTCTCCAAGGTTGGTTGAATCTTTTTGTTTTCATCCTTTTTTTTAGTTATAAATTTTTAACCAACAACTTGAATTCAAATTATTCCTTAAATTTTTTTATCTTCTTTAAATGATTGGGATCACTCTTAGATTGTCCAGTTCTGATCATTTCTCTCTGTCCCATTCATGATTCAGGATTTGGACCTTGAATATATGGCAATGCAACAGTACATATCTAAAGTGTGTTTTTTTTTTCCTTCATATGTTTTTGCATGTCAAATTGTATGATTCTTGAAGGGCATTATGCATATCTATTGAATGGTAAGACAAACGAAGAGAAGAGGAGTTTGTGTTTGTGCGTGTGTGCGCTTTTTTCACCCCCCCTTTTTTTGAAGGGATGGGTGGGGGATGGGATATTTCTGTACCCAGCTTTGAGCTTTGAATAAAGTTTTCATCTTGTTAGAAAACATGTAATGTTGTTTTAGCATATTGAAAGAATGTTGATAGTTGTGTTGATGTGGTGTTAAGAAAGTCTCGCACTTTTCTTGGCTACTTATCTGTTTAATGAGAAATCGTGTTTGTCCAATCATTATCTGGCAAATAGATTCTGATTGCAAGCAGCAACAATTGTGACTTATGCATTATATTGCACTTCAATTTCTTCTTTTTTTGATCCAGGAAAAATTAGAAGATTGGCTGCGCAAGGCAAAAAAGGTCATTCAAGAGGAGATTGCAAAAGCCAACAATTTTAATTTTTTGTCAGGTATATTGTATTCTTACAAATTTTTCTTTCAAAATGACTAAGTAGTCTCTCTCATTCTCTCTCCCTTCCCCCACTTTCTGTCTCTTTCTTATTTGGAAGTGTAACTGCTGTTGTCTTCTACAGAATTACTTTAGGCTCAGACTTTTGTTGTTGTTATGGGCAACTGTCCTTCATAAATGGTTCATGTGATCAATGCCACATTATTCAAACAAGTTGTCATTTTTAATGCTTCATTTCATGGTTCCATCTGTTGTTTCTTTGTTGCAAGAGTTCAGTTACTTGCTGCTAGTTGATGCTCTCATTTTCAAAATGAAATGAAGTCTATGCATTACTGGATTTTGCACTGTGGTTGGATTAGAAAAATGTTTGGTGTCGGCATCTTCAGTTGGGTGGGATGCCCTGGGTAGTATCAACTTCATTTGAGACTGATTTGGGATCTGGAGTTCTGGACAGAAAGAATAAAAAGTCTTGCCATGATCATGCTCACTATTTTTGTTTTAGAGTGGTTTAGAGGGAACACAGTAATGCTTAACTAAATTCTTGAGGGAATCCACATATCCTTATTTTGAAATTTATAAAAATTGGATTTTTGTTCCTGTACATTAGTCTTCTTGAAGACATATCGATTTATTTATTTATGTGCTGCTATTTTGTTGTCTGAGACAATGCAGTATCAGATGTCAAGAAGGTTGTGGATAAAAATCCTTCAACAACAATCAGTGCAGCTGTAGAGAATATGCTGAAAACTGGAAGACTGGTAACAAAAACTGGCCTAGATTTACAGCAGGTATTTCCGTATTAGTGGTGGACTACTTTCCCTTCATTTCAAACTTCCATATATAGAGTCTCCATCATCATCTTCTACTTTTGAATTGCAAAAATTCTCATATGAGTAAATCCTGATATATGACTAGATGTAAGGAGAACATGCACTAGGTTATTATGTGATCATATCTGCTAGAATGGTTCATCATTCTTGTGCTTATGTCTCATATATGCAATATATTTGAAGTATGAAGTTTTTCATGTGCACCTTCCCAATATGTTGCCTGCTTGTATGTCCAGCCATGGATGGTTAGATGACATCAAAGCATCTGGATGGTTTGATTGGCATAAGAAATAAATTTGTTGGGGAATTCAGTTGGTTGGTTCTTGCATAATTTGCTTATTTTATCTGTTCGTATTATTTGTGATCCGCTAACAGGATGTATTGTGCTTTACTAGAGGGCAGGTTACACAGTTCAAGCAGAGAGACTCAATTTTCTACGTTTTCTTTCCTTTTTCCGAGCTGTGCATCGAGGGGCTTCCTTTGCTGGATTGCGTACAACAAGTGTGCGGAAGTTGCTTCCAGAGTATGCATCAGCTTGCCAATGATGTGTCTAAAATGGATTTGTTTTCATTAACATTACCATTTATGTGTTTTTTATCCCAAAAATAAGTGTAGTTATTTTATTCCAAAACTTGTATTTTATTTATGTATGTTTGTGGTTGCACAGATCTTGGGGTTTTCTTTGCCCCGTTCATACACCTGATGGCGAGCCGTGTGGATTGCTGAACCATCTGACTCATTCTTGCCGTAAGTGCAATATTTGTATCAAAATATTGTTTTCCATGGATTTGTTTGATTCTATAACAATTTACTAGAATGTCAATTTACTGGTTCCTATTCCACCCCCCACATTTACTATAAAACAGGAAGCATAAGGTATGGTACTGGGTCTGTTATTGTAATAACTTGGATCACAGGGACAAAGTCCATCTGGTTTATCTACTACCCCTGTCTAATGAACTTTTGGTAGCAGGACACAAAGAACTTGGCTATTCGAGGAAATTTGAATCCTCTAATGAGATTTTTCCTGGATATCACTACTAATTCCCTCCTTTTCTTTCCTTTGCGGGATGTTATGTCAGGAATTACTTCATACTTCGATTCACAAGGAGCTGCTAAAGATTTTTTTGATATAAGGAAGTCTATACTTGGTGTTTTGACTGGTCTTGGAATGACTTTGTCATTGCCAAAGCTTGTTCAAGCTGGCCCTCCTCAAGTTCTTTCTGTTCTTTTAGATGGTCGTGTTGTTGGCTCCATACCTTCTAGTGAAGTTGAGAAAGTTGTTGCTCATTTACGAAGATTAAAAGTGTCATCTACTTCACTGGTTTGTTTCGTTGAACTTCTTCACCCGTTTTTACTCTAGATTTTTTCCCCCTTCATGCCTTTATGGATTATAACTCTGCAGATTCCTGATGATCTGGAAGTTGGATATGTTCCTTTGAGCATGGGCGGTGCATATCCTGGTTTATACCTATTCACTTCTCCTTCCAGATTTATTCGTCCAGTAAAAAATATTTCTATCCCTGCTGAGGATGGTCAAAATATTGAACTTATTGGGCCATTTGAACAGGTGAATAGATACCCCACAGATCCCACCCCCCCTCCCCTTTCTCTTTTTCATTGCAGACACTATATACAAATTGGGGCTATGGTGGTTAGATAAGCTAGCTCTTGTAGTAAAAGATAGGACTAAATGCTATATATGTGTTGTTAGGTTTTTATGGAAATAAGGTGTCCAGATGGTGGAAATGGTGGTCGAAATGAAGCTTTTCCTGCAACGCATGAAGAAATTCATCCAACTGATATGCTTAGTGTGGTGGCTAACCTTACACCATGGTCAGATCACAATCAAAGCCCACGAAATATGTATCAGTGTCAGGTATTTAATGTGCTTTGTTGATTAATAGTCCAATAATGTTTTTGTTGTCCTTCACTTTGCTTAGCATGCATTTCATCCACATAATTTGTTTATTGTAGATGGCAAAACAAACAATGGCTTTCTCTTTACAATCTCTTCCCTTCCGTGCAGATCAGAAGCTATATCATCTTCAGGTATAGCCCATGTTTTTCTTTCTCCCTTTGTTGCTTTCATGATTGGAGTCTTTGCTAGGGAAAATTATTTGGGATGCAATTTTTTATAATTTTGAGTAGTTTTCCCTGTTTGTGTTTATTGATGATGAAGTCTTCTGTAACTGCCCTATGCCTGTCTTGTGCATAGTGGCTCATCTTTTTTAACACGTCATCACTTTCACTCTTCCTTAACCCTAAATACGTGTGTCGGATAAGGATATTGGACATATTGGCATACACTTTGAAACTTTAAATTAATGGAAACTCTGAAAGTTAGGAAATAGAAGAGTTTAACCCTCTAGACAAGTATCCAAATCGAATACACATGAAAATCCAAGTAACGTAGGTTTGACTTTGTCTTTTCTTCTAAAAAGGCAATGCATGGGTTAAAGATTAACAGCTTATTAATTGATTTTTTAACCGATTATTAATTGTCAATCACTTTGGTTTATCTGTACTAAGCAGTAGCACGCGAGTTAAGATTTAACATTCATTGTTTTCTATTACTCTTGTTGTAGTTTTGTCGTAGCTTCTTTTGGACTTGCACCTTTTCTCAACTTGTATAATCTTATTGCTAATATTTGTATATGATGAAAGGTATAATTTATTCAGATAATCACGGTTCCTTATGAGAAGTGCATAACTTGATGACACGTTTGCAATAGAGTATTAATAAGAAAGTTTGGTAACAGTTTTCGAGGTTTGGGTCAAAATTCTAGGGACTGACCATAAAACACCCCTATAGTGGAGAAGCAATCTGTAAGCCAGAAGGTGGTTGAGGGTTGGCAGTTTGACCATCAGAAATAAATGCAATGTCTGGCCTATCATTTTTTTGCTTCCCCCTTTCCCCTTTACTATGTGTATGTGTTATTGTTCTTTATTGATTTTTTGCTGTTGCGATGAAAATACTCCTGGCATTTGCAGACTCCTCAAACACCAGTTGTTCGCACAAGTGCATATACAAAGTATTGCATAGACGAATATCCAACAGGAACAAATGCGATAGTTGCAGTGCTTGCTTACACAGGGTAAGTATATTGGACATGCATAATTTGATAATTTTAGCATTTCTAAATACAATTGCTTTTTGTCATCCAGATATGACATGGAGGATGCCATGATTCTAAATAAGTCATCTGTTGATCGTGGAATGTGTCATGGACAAATTTACCAGGTTTGCACTGTTTTTTGTCCTTAGCCTCAACTTTTGACTGTTGTCCTTCTTCTTTATCCTGTTTGTTACTTGGAGCATATTTCATAGCTTTAAATGCTGCAAATTTTATGTCTACATGTTTGAATGAATGATTTGATGTTCATTCTAATGCTTGTGGGTATTCTATTCAGTGACTTTTAAATTGTCTCCACCCATTGAGTATTTGATCGTTGTCTTTGTAGACAGAGACTATTGACTTATCTGAAGAAGGTACCAGGTCTGATCGAGCCCAAAGAATGTTTAAGAGAAGTAACCTTGACAAGTCATTGCATTCGGTGATTGATTCAGATGGGCTTCCATACGTTGGTCAGGTTAGCCTCTTATTCTCTACTTTTCTTCCTATGCCACCTTATCCTTTTTTACTTCTTGATTTGATCTATATGAAATTTCTGATCATCATTTCACTGTTTTAAATCCAGAGGATACATCCAAATGAACCCTATTGTAGCATTTATGATGAGGTAGCAAATAAAACGAGAATCAACAACCGAAAAGGTTCAGACCCTGTGATTGTTGACTATGTTGCCATTGATACGAAAAGCAAGAAGAATCTTCAGAAGGCAAATTCATATTCTTTCATATGCACAGTTTATTTTTGAATTAAATGGGAAAAATTAGTGTATTTGACTCTTATCTGCTGTTGGATGTTTATACACTTTTGTGCAACTGTTTTGTGATTAGTGAATGTATAAGTAAAAACATTTAACATTAATACCTGCAATCTCATTTCTATGCTGCAGTTAAGTTATTGGCTAATATTTCTGTTTCTTTGCTTGAGCAGGTGAATATACGTTTTCGGCACCCCAGAAATCCTATCATTGGTGATAAGTTTAGTAGTAGACATGGGCAGAAGGGTGTTTGCTCCCAATTGTGGCCGGACATTGATATGCCATTTTCTGGAGTTACTGGAATGCGTCCTGATCTGATTATCAATCCTCATGCATTTCCTTCAAGAATGACGATTGCAATGCTTTTGGAATCTCTTGCTGCTAAGGTATAGTAACTGGAAAAAAAAAAAAAAAATCACATTGACCCTATATGTTACTCCTTTAAAATGTATCATGAGTTCTGATATGTCTGCACTACTAGAATATTATCGTATCATGCTTAGCAACTCCCTGAAAAATAATTGGACACTTGAACGCTTAATGTCTCAGGGAGGTTGTTTAAATGGAAAATTTGTGGATGCTACACCATTTGCTAGCTCAGTGAAGAAAGCTAATGGAGGAGAAACCAAATCAGAATCAGAGTCACTTGTTGATGATCTTGGTAACATGCTAAGATTGCATGGGTTCAACTATCATGGTGTGGAGGTGCTGTACAGTGGGGTCTATGGAACAGAACTAACATGCGAAATATTTATTGGGCCTGTTTATTATCAGCGGCTTCGCCACATGGTTTCAGACAAGTTTCAGGTAAAGAGCTCTTTTCATGTTAATAGGCATGATATATTGAAATTGAAAGTCATGCACTTGCTTGAATTGTTCTGGTTTCTTTCAAAAAATCTGTTATCATTGATTTGGAACTCATTTGCAATGGATTTGAATCATCCACCAACTTATGATGTGGAGGATTTGAGTGAATTATTAAATCCTTTGGTTTTGCAATCGGCATGTAGGTGCGGTCAACTGGAACGGTAGACCAGATTACTAGGCAGCCTATTAAAGGAAGAAAACGTGGTGGAGGTATCCGTTTTGGTGAAATGGAACGAGATGCCATGCTTGCTCATGGGGCAGCATATTTGTTGCATGATAGGCTCCACACGTGTTCTGACTATCACATAGCTGATGTGTGTTCTCTATGTGGAAGCATCCTCACAACATGCTTCATCCAACCACAGAAGCGAGTAGTGCGGGATATAGGCGGACTACCTCCTGTTAGGGATCCCAAAAAAGTGGCATGCCATGCATGCAAATCAAGCAAGGGAATGGAAACTGTTGCCATGCCTTACGTCTTCAGATATTTGGCTGCAGAATTAGCAGCTATGAACATAAAAATGACTATCCAGCTAAGTGATGGGGCTTGAGTATGAACCTGTTGCGATTTTTGACAGAGTTTTGCTGTGCTCTTTTTGTGGTCCCAAGTTATTTATAAAGTGGGTGGATAAGAGGGGGATTTAAGTAGCTAAAATGCATCTGGATGGGAGAGTTCGGAGGAGGGTGTAACTTGGGATTCCCTGTAAATGTATTCATCCTGTTGTATACATTTTGTAATGTAAGAACTCGAAATAGTAAGCAAATGTTATTAGTGATCATACCATGATTGCTCCGTTATTTTTGTGAAAACTTTTAAATCTGCAAGGAACTAGAAATCTACACTAATGTTGAAAATTTTCTTTTTGTAACTGCAAATGTTTGTGAGAAAAGGCCCGTGGGAGGACATCAGAAACAAAGAACATTAGATAATTGAGTTTGATCTTTTGTTTATTTGGAATTCAACTGCAAAATGTCTATGGGAAGGGCTCTTAAAATCAACGATGCATTGGGGAGAAACCTCATTGAAAGCAAGATAAGTACAATTTTTCATTTATTTTGCATGGTAAGACCAAATTAGACGTAATTTGATGCTCAAAACAGAAATATCAGATTTAAGCTCAGTTGCCCACAACCAAGTACTGCACTGCAAGATTCGTCATGGGCAATAGGGCATGATATATAAGTCGAACACTATTGTCAAATAGAAATTCAAATGATCCAAATAAAAGGCAAGTAAATAAATAAAATCTTTCTAGACAATTATATATTTTAGCTGTTAAAACAATACTATTTTATTCTTAAATTGAAGAATGCAAATATGAATACAGAAAAGCAAAATCTTTTCCTTAACTTGACGTATAGTTGTTGCCTCGAGATATTGGGCATTATTCTAATTTTTTTTTTTTGGGTCTATTAGCATAATTAATTTCGAAACATGAATTTAATTATAATTAAAGTGGTATGATCTGGTATAAAATCAATTAGTATATTATGGATCCAGGACCTTGCATCATGAACGTAAATGTATAAGCAATTGAAGATTAACGTACACATAGTTGAAAATTAATATAATTGCATTTCAATGTATATATAGTTCAATATTAATATACATAATTTAATATATATTCATTTCAATATTAATGTACATACAATTAAAATTAATTGTACATGCAAATTTAGGTACATGAAGCAATATAAATCCGAGTCCATGATATAATTTGCAGTATAAAATTTTTCAATTATATGATATTTTGAATTTTGATTATAATAATACATTTTAAATAAGTTTAATATTTATTTTTATTAAATAAATAGTTAACTAATTGAATGATAATTATTATTTTATAAAAAGTTATTGCCAAAGTAAATAAAATAACAAAATAAAATTTTTTAAAATTTATAATAATATATAGATGCAATTGTATCGAAAAATTATCTATTGATTCATATTTTTAATCTTATTTGGTATAATTTTAAAAAATATTTATTAAATTTAAATAAAGTGAATTTCTGAAAATCAATCAAATAAATAATATAGTATTTTATAATAAAATTTAATAAATAACTATAAATATGATAATTATAGTCAAAATTCAACGCGCCCAGCGGGTTCTTAACGTTCAATAATTCACTTTTTTTCTATGGATAAAACTAAAAATAATAAAAAAAAAGAAACTACTTTCCATTGACTTGTGTCAACGCTTAGAACCACCATGGATCAAAATTCAACGCAACCATGGTGTTCTTAACGTTCACACCATGGATCAAACTACTTTCCAGAAACAATGAAACCTTGCGTGAATGGAAATTAAGCGCTATAAATATCACTCCATGATTTAGCTTTCTTTTTATTAGTATTTAGTGAAAAGATCGATGATTATGAAAGCTCCTACTCTTACACTTGCTTTTCTTTTGTTTCTCTTCTCTGCAACAACTAGTGTTGTTGCCCTCACGCATCTGAACTTCAATTCTGGCAGCTGCATTCCCACTGAGAGAGAAGCCCTTCTGAACCTGAAACATCATTTCACCGATCCTTCCCACCGCCTTTCATCGTGGACTCATCATCATGCTAACTGCTGCACATGTTATGGGCTCATCTGCCACAATTTCACTGGCCATGTTCTCCAGCTTCTTCTTGGATCTCTTTCTTCGGACGAGTATTATGCCTCTACTAATGACATTGGTGACTATGACCAATATTTGGAGAAGTCAGCATTTGGAGGTAAGATTGATGAATCTTTGCTCAACTTGACACATTTGAATTACCTTGACCTAAGCAATAATGATTTTGAAGGAACTCAAATTCCCCCATTTCTTAGCTCTATATGGAGTTCAACAAACCTTAACCTTTCCGGAGCTGGATTTAGAGGAATGATTCCTCATCAACTCGGAAATCTCTCACATTTGCAATATCTCAATCTCCATCCAGATCTATTTCGTTCAGTTTTGCATGTTGAGAATTTGGATTGGCTTTCTAATCTACCATTGCTAAAATTCCTGGACTTGAGCGATGTGAACCTTAGTGAAGCTTTAGATTGGTTGGATGTGACAAACAAACTCCCTTCCCTCGTAGAATTACACTTGTCACGTTGTGAACTTGGCCATTTCCCTCCATTTTTCAATGTCAACTTTTCTTCCCTTGTTGTTCTTGATCTTTCAGATAATAGCTTTTCTGGTCCGATCCCTGTTCATCTTCAAAACATAACCTCACTCAAACAGCTTGATTTATCTAACAATGAATTCAATTCTTCCATACCCAATTGGTCACATGGTTTTCCCCATCTTGAAACCCTTTCCTTCAATTCAATGATTTACAAGCTAAAATTCCAAGTGCCGTTGGAAATTTAAGTTCGCTCAATGTCCTTGACTTATCTTATAATGGCCAACTTATAGGAGGAATCCCACCATTGTTTAAAAATCTTTGCAATTTGAAGTTACTCACTGTGTCAGAATGCGAATTAAGCCAAGAGATGAATGAGGTCATTGAAATTCTATTAGGTTGTGTCTCAGGCCGATTAGAGTCATTATATTTGAGTAATTGTAATCTATCAGGTCATTTTACTAATTTTCTTGAAAATTTTAAGAATCTAGCTTTCCTAGGTCTTTCTAATAATTTCATTTCTGGTCCATTGCCGATGACTTTAGGACAGCTTACATCCTTGAGAGACGTAGATCTTTCCAACAACAAACTGAATGGAAGTCTCCCGATAGGTTTTGGAGCTCTTCAAAAATTAAGAATGATAGATATTTCTCAAAATTCACTAAGGGTGAAGTTTCTGAAACTCATTTTGCCAACTTCATAAATTTGAGACAGTTTCGTGCATCTGGGAATCAAATCATTTTGAGTTAATCCCGATTGGATTCCTTCTTTTCAGTTTATTGAGGAAATAGCTTTGGGATCTTGGCATGTTGGACCTCAATTTCTCAAATGGCTTCAGTCATTAAAGCATCTAAAGGAACTAGACCTGTCCAACTCAAACATTTCAAGTATCTTACCTGATTGGTTCTACAACTTCTCTTATAGACTTCATGGGTTTAACTTATCTCATAACCAAATGCATGAAAAGATTCCATATTTATCTTTTGAAAATTTTGGTTACTCATCAATTGATCTAAGTTCGAATAATTTTGAGGGTCCATTACCTTATGTTTCTTTCTTTCCTAATGGATTAGATCTTTCCAATAGTTCATTTTCTGACTCAACACCCACCTTTTTATGTCATAAAATGCATGGGCAAAAGTGGACAATTGTTCTTAACTTGGGAGATACAGATACCGGATTGTTGGATGAGATGGACATCTTTACGGATTATAAAATTAAGCAACAATAATTTCAGCGGCCATATTCCTAAGTCCATTGGAACATTAAGTAGCCTTAACATACTGGACCTGCACAATAATACTCTCTCCGGTGAAATACCATTATCACTTAAGCGTTGCAAAGAACTGAGGGCCCTTAACTTGGGTGAAAATGAATTAGGAGGGGTCTTTCCAATATGGATGGGAAATAGAGTTTCTTTCATGGGGCAACTAGTACAACGAATATCTATTCTTATTCTTCGTGGGAACAAGTTTCATGTTCCTATACCTAAGCAATTCTGTCGAATGACTTCTTTGCAAATCTTGGATCTTGCTAACAATGATCTCAATAGTACCATTCCACTATGCATTAATAACTTCAATGCGATGACTAGTGAAATGGATAGTTTTGACACAGAAGGCATATTTTTATGGAGGTATGGTCCGTCCCTAGGATTTTCTGAGAGTTCCTCAATTATGAAAAAAGGGAGAATGGTTGAATATAGCACAATTCTCCATTTTGTGAGGAGTATAGATCTTTCAAATAATAAGTTATCTGGACAAATTCTTGAGGAAATAACAAGTCTTGGAGGATTACAGTCTTTGAATTTATGTCACAATCTTTTGCATGGAAGAATTCCAAAGGGAATAGGGAATGTGAAGGCAATGGAATCTCTTGATCTTTCTCAGAACCAACTATTTGGCGAAATTCCACAAAGTATGTCCAGCTTGTCATTTTTGAGTAGCTTGAACCTTTCAAATAGTAAGTTGTCAGGAAAAATCCCTACAGGAACTTAACTACAAGGCTTTGATTCGTCCAGTCTCGTTTGCAACAAACTTTGTGGGCCTCCACTTACCAAGAACTGCTCTGTAGATAATGGTGGTGATAGGCCCGCAATTGAAGAAGAAGAGGAAATGATGAAAATGGGCCTGATGCAAGCTATAGATTGGTTCTACTTCTACTTAAGGATTGCACCTGGATTTGTGGTGGGATTTTGGGGTGTCATGGGTCCTTTGGTGTTTAATCGACGATGGAGGGCCTCATACTTCAGTTTTCTAGGTCGAATGTGGGACAAAATAGTAGTGTGGTTTCATATAAATGTTTTATTAGAGATGTCAGCAGTCATGGTTGCTAGAGTTTTAATATTGAATGCAAATCTATGTTACTATGTCTTTGTACTACTCAAAATTTGTCAAGAAGTTGGTTGTATTTTTTTAGTCATAAGTTGTTTGTAATTTTCCTTTAAGCCATAAGTTGTTTGTAAGTTTATTGTGATTTTTTTAATTATAATTGCATTAAGATGTTGAGCATTGAGCATAGTATATGTACTCCCAATAGCTTGGATTTCTTCTAAAAAATTTCACTCTTCTACCTTAATTCGTAGAGTTAGAGAAATTATTAAATGATGTAGTTATACTATATATTTATTCACATAAATGTAAGATATAGTATTATCATCAACTTTAGATCCCTTGTGCCATCGGTAAGTACTCATCAAAAAATGAAAAATTTAAAAACAGTAATTGTTTCTGACCACAAATAGCTAGACATTTAAAATAGAGGCATAACCGAGAGAGAAATTAAGAGAAAAATAGCAATTATATATATATATATATATATATATATATATATATATATATATATATATATATATATATTATAATTGATGAAGTTTTTTCAGGTGATGTATCGGAATATCTCAACTTAATTGACACCTTTGTAACACTAAGATAATATCCAAATCTTCAAATATTTAGTCATCCTCTTGCTTTTGGCAATAACTCCATGCCTTTATATGGCTTTCCCAATCATTTTCACGACTACAATATTTTTCATATCTCAAGCGCTGCATTGAATTGAACAAGAAGAAAGTTCATTAGTTACGTAGAAATTTTTTGCTTGCACTTGGGTGTTTATACTTCACGCTTATATAAGATCGATCAAGTCCATCATATAAGTAGGAAGGAACCACTCCATATGTTGGTGTGATTTACAAACACTAAGCACATAATTCAATAAGATATTTTTTTTATAAAAATATTTTTGTGTTATTTCTTAAAATTTTTACAAAGATTAAAAAAGTAAAAAGAAAGAAGATAGCAAAGAGAGAAGTAAGAGGAGAAAGAGACCAAAAAAAAAAGAAGAAAATAAAAAAAAGTGAAAAGTATTTTAGTTAAGAGGATTTTTACCATAATAAAAAAAGATTATAACTTTATAATTCATTCAAAAATTCTATTAAATTTATAAAATTTAATTTAGTTATAACCAATTCTAAGAATTTAATAATAGAATAAAATTTTAAATGAATTTTTATTTTATCAAATACATAAAATATACATTTACAAATGAATTCTATAAAATATTGATTTCATTTATACTAAACAAAGTGTAAGCTTAGATTTTAATTCTCTCTTAGACTTAAAAATAACAAAAAAAGAAAAAAAATGTACAGTATGAGTGAAATAAGGACCTTAATCAATTAATCCAAAGACATACTAATTCAAATAAGAATATTTTTCTCAAAATGTAAAACATACTATGGTTATTACGTCCAAAAAGTAAAATCTTTAACATTTTAAAAAAATGATTTATAACTAATTCCATTATTTCTTTTGGCAGCCAGCCAAAGCATGGTATAATTGCTTACAGTTCACAGTGGAATATGGTCCCATGTTCTTTTGCACTGCAAATTTTGATAAATATTCAAGATCAAAACTAATGATATTTATGTAAATAATATTTTATTTTTATAAAATATTTTATATAGGTGATAGATACAATTTTGAGTGGGGGAAAGGGGGGGAGGAGGAAGGAGAATAGTCTATTAAATTCAATTTGATTTGGAGGATATATTTAAGCCATAAATTTGGTTCACAAAGTATGATACTACAATACAATTGGTAAAATGCAAGTTTCTAAATTTTCTTATTATTGAAATCTAAATTTTAAGAATTTTGATACTCATACTGCTTGATTTTATTTATGTATCAATTATGTATTTAAGGATATGGTATTAAGTTTTAAATCCTAAAAAAATTAAGCATAAATAGCCATAAATATACAAGAACAATAGGATATATAATTTTAGAGATAAAGAAATAATTTTATAATAAGGACAATTTTACTATTTTTTCTATTTGATAAATTGAATTCTTTTTCCTAAAAAAAATATGGTGCAATTCAAACTTCTTGATGACTTTGCCCTATTAGATGTGCTATAGAAAAAATTCTTTCATAATCTGAATTCATCATATTAAATTATGAACTAGCCAGTAAGAACTTTTAGACAATGTACTTTGAATAATAGTTTTTGAAATAATTACAAATTTGATGTAATTAATTTTATGTATGTTAAAATTTTTTCAAGTGTGGTTATAAATATAAATTATAATAAAGATATGTATTTATATGATTAAATGCATTACTTGTCCCTTGAATCAATTACTTTGATACCTCACCTTCAATTTTAACTAATTTAACACAATTTTTTATTTTTAATCTATTAAACTATTATAATTTTATTTACAATCCATTAAAAATAAATAACTAACGTCATCAAAGATGTATAAATAACATGATATAAAGGGTCAAATGCATAATTTGCTTCCTAAATCATTCACAACTGATCATTTGTATACTTCACCTTTCTAAACGCAATGGCACTGTCTAATTTCTCAAATTTGTGCAGGGATAATTGATGTAGAAGCACAGACGATGAATACAATTGATAATGACAAAGTGTAGTGAGATTTCTAAGAGGGCAAATTGGATGATCCAAAACTGAACCCACCGGCAAGACAAGCTACAAAATTGCAGATGGCACAATCTCACAGTTTAATCCACTCGAAATATTCTAAGACAGATTGAATATCTGGACTGGCCAACTGCGCTTTCGACCATTGGAGCCAACTGTAACAGTTTCCATTGAAATGTCAATGCTTCGATGTTCGACTGCACGTACAATGCTTATGCGCAAATGGATTTTTGCAGCAGGGCATGCATCTGTCCCAACAGATGCCGATCTATCAGCAGGGAGTTTTGCTCGTGCCATCGCTATTGGTTCCCGAAAGGTAAGGATTGTTTGGGACCAATGCGTTCTGGGAGTGTAAGGGGAGGTAGACAACACAGCTGGTGTTTCTTTGCAAAACCTGGAGGTAAAACCAGTATCAAACCACAATACAACCCCATGGCACCATATTGTTTTAGATGTCATTTCAGTCAAGCTGCTACTTAAACTACCCAACTTTGGTTCCAACTCAATGCCTGCAGTAAAATCCACCTCTTCAGACTTCATGGTTGCCAGGTCAAAAGTCTAAAGCAAGACAAATAGTTATAATCAGTTAAACCAATTTATAGCATAAGGTACAAATTAGGAACCAAACAACCTGCCTAAAAAGAGACAATAGCAAACAAACAAAAAAAACCAAAAGAATACCAGGATCTTTCCCATTTCAGAAAGTTCAGAGTTTTTTTTGTCTTTCTCAAGGAAAGATAAAGGATGAAAGCAAATTAAGATGAGAAGTATTCCCATTCTCTTCATTTAGAAGAGAAGGTTACTGAAACACCAATTAGGAAAAATTCACATTTGACGAAATATGAGACCAGAAATAAAGTTTCAAGCTGACTATTGGATGATTCATAATTTACCACCGATTATAAGATTAACAATTGGGGATGGGGAATAACCTGGAGAACAGCAGACTCAGTCACTAAATCGCAATCATGCACCACATCAACAATAGGAATTTGTGCAGCATCCTGAACAAGTTCTTCGCCAATACAGGACATATTGAAACCATACACATCTTGCCAAAACGGAAGACTGGTACCACCCTTCCCAAATCCGGCAGCATACTGAAAAGGTCGTTGCAGACTTAAAAAAAATGAATTTCGAATATGAAACCTGTATTACAATGCAGAAGCAGCTAAAAACACAAAAGAACTCACAATAGTTGCCGTGTCAGGGAGGATGGCACCTCCAGGCTTCAACCATTTATCCCTTGCAAAGAGCACTGAGCTAAGCATTGACTCATAAAGTAGGCAATATCCCATCCATTCACTCAATAACACATCAACACTATGTGGTTCAATTTGGATGGATTTATCAAGATCCTCAACCATACCTTGAACCACTTCTATGACCCCAGTGCACTGCTTGTTGCCTTCATTTTGGGTATTACTATGCCAAAGGCCATTGTCTTTAGCAATCTAAGGTTTGAGAGACAATAGAAAGGAGTCAGATCTGCAAGGGGAAATAAATGAATTAATATAACTACAAACAAGAAAACGTACCTGAGTTGCCACTGCAGCCATCTTTTTACTGGCTTCAACTGCAATCACCCTTGAAGCCCCTCCTTGCGCAGAAAAGAGACTGCAAAACAAAAGAGAAGATGAGATGAAGTTCATAAGGTCCTACTGTATGGTAAATCTCTGGAACAGATCACTGTTTATAATGAAGAAACAGACAATTACAAGCAGTTGGCATTGATCATTCCACCAAAAATGAATTCTGTTAAATATGAGGGGATCTTTTGTCCAAAAGAAAATTCATCCAGATAACTGTGACATCTACTAGCAATCAATCCTCTAATTTTTTTCACAAGAATCTGCAAATATGTTATCCAGCCATGGAAGAGCACAAGTAGAGATAATTCCAGAGCCTAAAGGAGCCATCTATTAAATATTTTTAAAAATGTGATTAAATTTAATGGAGATTAACTTTGATGGCTAGAGTGGGGAACAATTTAAAGGGATTTAATGTCAAGTGCAGGAATCAGCTGGCTAGAGTTCTGCAAGCAATATAAACAAATTTTAGAGTGACAGATAGGCATCAAACTCCCAACATATATCAAAGGTTTATCTGATCACAGTCCAGCACAACCAGTAATGTTGGCCCTCACTTGAAAGGGCTAACTATACTTTATCAACAAAGATAACCAGAATCCTTCAAGATGCAAGAATATTTTGCAGGGGCCAAAAGACATCCGATCTTGCCAGGCTTATCTTTTCAGTGAATCTGAAAAAGCACTTTCTAGGAAAAGTAAATAATATAGATTAATGTTTATATTAATAATAAAAAATGTGAAGCAATTAACTTGTAGATTTTGTGAATGACAAAGAGAACCATTGACAAATAGCACCAAGATAAACTATGGTGAGAAACATTAAATCTAAGATGAACATAACAAAAATGCAGAAAGGGAAAAAAGTGAGAAGTTCTTGAGCTACAAAATAAGAAGCACATTGCCACCTCACCTTAGTATGCCAGTTCCACATCCTACATCCATCACAACTGCACCAGTCAACAGAGAAGGGTTTTTCAAAATAGCTTGCCTATAAGCATTCGTTCTTACCTGTATAACCAGAATGCAAAGGTCTTAACAGTACTGTAATAGAATCTACAATCTATTTGCACATTTCACAGTCAAACCATATTCAGACATGAATAGCACAATAAAGAGCTCAGTACCTTATCACTTATCATCTCTCTATGGATACCAAAAGAACTATAAGCACCAAAATAATTCTCATTGGCTTTCTTGATATCCTTTGTGACAAGATTTAAAAGGCCCTTCGAAGCAGAAACCTCCTTTTTCCCATTTCCTTCAAAATTATACGTCCTAGACCCAGAATTCTGTCCATTATGGTCATCTTCAAGAGAAATCAGTTCAATATCATCCAAATCTCTCATGAGTTCCTGTTTATCCACAGATGCTGTATAATCATCTTCACCTTCTTCATCTTCAGCAAAACTGTATAAGAGTGAATCATCTTGCATAAAAGGTTTCAGAAATTTATCATCATCCCAGAAATTCTTAATATCTTTAAAGTCGATTGTTTCATGCAAATGACACTGTAGATCTCGATTCGACTTACAGGTAAGCCCACAACTCCAACATCTATTTTCTGCAACCTAGTACATGAAAGCAAAAGATCAAATTAAAATTAAAAAAAAAAGACATTGAGATATAAACTTTCAGGTAAAACAGTCTTTTTAATTTAATTATAAGTATAAAAATCAGAATAGCACATAAATAATTAGACATTGTTCTTCCTAATTCAATTCGAAGTACAAATATCAGAATAGCACATAAATGATTAGACATTTAGATTTTCTCATTTTTCCATAGTTTTCCTCAGGATCCAAAAAACCATAGCCACCATTTGGCTAACTAGGAACTGAGGAAAAACCCAAAATTGTTATGCTACTCCATTTCATGACAGATAGTAAGGGGGAAAGATTTTTTTTTTTAAAAAAAAACAATTTTCAGCTCTGGATATTGATAATATAAGGATATTGATAATATAAAATCGTAATACAACTGATTAAATTAGCTTACCCTGATTCTAAACAAGCAAAAAACTCACTTTTCTATTATTTCCAATCTCTTAGCAACCACAGATAACCTAAATCAAAGCTAAATCAAACACTTAGAACATAACAAATCTACTCAATATTCAATGCAGTTTCACAAGTAAAGACTCAAACTTTTCCATCCCCCATTCTTCTCCATTTCCTCAACAAACAAACAAACCAAAACCACTATTGATAAGCTATACCATTTGGTATCTAAGGAACATAACGAAAATTCTAGAAAATAAAATTTGTAGCTTCGGGTCACAATAACTTAAAATCATAATACAACCAATTATATTAGTTTACCCGAGTATAAACGTGCAAAAAACGTAACTTTTCTATTGTTTCCAATTTCTTAGCAACAACACATAACCTAAATGAAAACACTTAAAAGCTTACCAACTTAGATCAATGCAGTTCCACCAGTAAATATTCAATGTTTTTCACCCGCTAATTCTTCCAAAATTTCCTAAACAAACAAACAAAACCCAAAACAAGTACTAAATACTAACCTCAGAGCGGACATAATTGATAAGCTTGAAGGAACTGTAGAAATCCAAGCTCAGCTCTTTCCTTATCCTTTGAAAATCAAACTTATGAGCTAACCCACAATGGTCTAGTAACTCAATCCATGAACTGTACTTTGAATCGCAGAATAAACACAGAAAATTAGAGTCTAATTCCTCTTCCCCATCATCTTCTCTCCAATCCTCCCAGTCTCCATTCTCCTCCTCCTCCTCCTCTTCTTCTTCTTCTTCCATTTCTTCTTCTTTTTCATATTCTTGTGCCATTACTTCATTGATTTCTGTTCCATCCTTCGTCGCCATGGTTCTTTATTGCTGTGGCGGTAGAGACTGCAATTATCACTTCTAATTTTATTAAAAACCCTAAGTGCAAAATCTTTGCTTTTGGGCGGACTAAATGATCCTCGAGCCTCTGAAATTTTGGCGTTTATGTTATTCAGTCTTTATTATAATTATATAAATTAAACCTTTTTTTTATTTTTTTATTCAATTAAATTTTTTTAAAGATGTAGCAAAAATCAAACTGAACTGAAAAATATTTTATTTTAATTTTAAAAAATTTTTATTTTTGGTTTGATTTTTTATAAAAAATTGAAAAAATTAAAATTATTAATAAATTAAATTAATTTGAATCAAATTGAATTAAACAAAATTAAATTTTATAGGTTTGATTCGATTTGATTTATACTCTTATAAAATTTGGTTTATTCCATTTAATTTATTTGATTTTCTCCAAATTTTAATTATGTTCGATTTAACAAATATAAAATATGGTTTATTTAATTTTAATAAAAAATTGAATTGAATAAACCGAATAGATAAAATGCTTATCTCTAAATATTAATAGCGTGTTTTGTAGACTTTGTGATAAGCGTGTGAATAAAAAAAGCCCAATGATTTCAAAAATTCAAAACTTATCGTGCATTTACAATTATAACTCATATTTTTAAACTTTATAATTAAAACTCATTTTTTTAATTTAAGTATCAATTATAACCTAATTATAAAATTAGGAGAAAATGAATGTGTTTATTACCCATTTAGTAATTTATTTTGTCAATAAGTATTAAGTATAATCTAATTACCCATTTAATCAATTAAGTATCAATCAATTATAGCCTAAAATGCAACACTCTTTTTCTTATAATTTTGTAATTATGCTATAATTGATATTTAAATTTAAAAATGAGTCTCAATTGCAAAGTTTAAAAATATAGGTTGTAATTGTAAATGCGCAAATGGTTTTATATTTTTAGAATCATTAGGCCAATACAAAAGTATTTTAATCTAAAAATAAACAAAACTTATTTTAAGATTCTTAAACTTTATATGATTATGTTTTTTTTTTTGGTCAAGGAAAGTCACTATTCATTACTGAAGAGAATGAGATACATCAACTAATAGTAGCTCTATAGCCTAGGATCACAAAAAACTGACCCACCAGAGTCCTAAATTTGAGCATACCTAGTAATTATTGGATTTATAAAGGAAGCATCGAGAAAGTGAAAAATATATTGAAAAAAGTTAAATTATTATTCTCGATTATTTAAGTTTGCTTACATACAAGTATAGTCAACAAGCTAAGAAAGTCAACAACTGAAACTAATTAACAACTTTGTTTAACCAATTAAATAGTCAGCTTAACTAACTAACAAGTAGCTAACTAATAATTAAAAAAAAAAATTAGGTGCAACCATTCGCAGATCAGCTGCAATGTAGTTGCAAAATACTTGCATTAGGCCCCCGCCCCACTCCGTTCAAGCTGCAACATATACATTGTGTATGCAAAGTTTGAAAATGGTTGAAGGGAGTTGGAGCTAGAAGGGGTTTAGTAAAACAATTAACAAGTTGATTGGTAGTGGTAATAGGTTGTAAATGAATCAACCAACAACAATTTTTCCATTACAAGATGGCAATCAATCTTAATGTGTTTGGTCTACTTATGGAACACTGGATTATGAGTTATATGGAGGGAAAATTGATTATTACAGTAAAGCACAACTGGAGAGGAATGTGAAATTCTGAAATCATGGAGCAAGTAAAGAAGCCATTGAAGTTCACAACATGAGACAACCATAACTCGATACTCAACTTTAGAGGAAGAGCAAGAGATTGTTTGTTTCTTCTTAAGTTTCCAAGAAACTAAAGAATTTCTTAGAAAAAATGTAGTAGCCAGTGACAAATCTCCTTGTATTAAGGCAAAAATCCCTAATCAGAGTTAGCAAAACCCTTTAAGTGAAGAGAACTAATAGCTAAAAATAGTAAACCTCGACCTAGAGCATGCTTCAAGTACTTCAACACTCGATAGGCATTATGCATATGATTAATAGTGGGGCAATCTAAGAATTAAGAAAGATATTGAACTACAAAAGATAAATCTGGTCTGGTGTGGCAGAGAAAAATATCTTCCTAATAAGTTTGCGATAAGTAGTGACATCTGCATATGGGTTATTATCTCCTTTACAAAGTTCAGATGGAGAAGTCATAGGATTAGTAGGTTTGGAGGAAATGAAATTTGTCTTAGTTAACAAATCCAAAGCATACTTCCTTTAAGACAAATTGATGCCCTTTTAAGATTTTGCAACCTCAAAACCAAAAAAATATTTAAGTTCTCCAAGATCTTTAATTTGAAACTTATCATGAAGATGGTTTTTTTTATGTTGGAGATAAGATCAAGACTATCACTAGCAAGGACAACATCATCAATAGATACAAACAGGGCAATGAATGAAACACCAGAGGCTTTAGTGAATAAAGAATTGTCTGAAGTAGCTTGAATAAAACCTTTGGCAATAAGTGTTGAAGTAACCTTGGCATGCCACTACCTGCTAGCTTGCTTAAGTCCATATAAGGACTTAGTGAGCTTACACACTTGGTTAGGCTGAGAAGCATGAAACAAGGGGCAAGGTCATATACATCTCCTCATGTAAATCCCTATATAAAAAAAGTATTGTTTATATCTAATTGTTGCAAATTACATCCCTTAACAATAACAATAACTAATAAAGTACGAATTGTAACCATTTTTGCCATTAGGGAACAAGTATCCAAGTAATCCAACCCATGTTGTTGAATACACCCCTTCGCTACAACTTTGCCTTACACCTTTCTACAAACCATTAGCTTTATATTTAACCCTATAAATCCATTTACACCTAATTGGATATTTACCTTGGGGCAAAGTGGTAAGTTCTTAAGTATGATTAGCTTGGAGAGCCTGAATCTCCTTGTCCATAACATCTTGCCAATAAGGATACTTGATGGCCTCATTATAAGAATGGGGTTCTATAATTTGACTAACAACAATAGAAAAATATTTATGTTTATGAGATAAATGAGAACAAGAGTAAACTTTGCCAAGTGTATGTGGAAAGGTGGAAATAAAGTTAGAATTAGTAAGAGAAGGAAGTGTAGGACAAAAGGAATCTTGTAAATAAGCAAGAGGTTTAGTGATTCTAGTAGAGAGTCAAAGTGGTGGTTAAGATAAAATAAATATGTGGGGGAAGGAAATATTGATGGAGTATTGCCAGAAGAAACAAAATGAGGGGAAGGAGAAAGGGAAATGTCAATAAAGGAAGGGGAAGATTCTAAAGAAGCTGAAACAATAAAAGAATCTAAAGGTGGATCAGAAGTATGTTTGTAAGGAAATAAAGTTTCATAGAAAATGACATCTCTAAAGAGGAATACATTTTTTGTGATGAGGTTATATAATTTATAACCTTTAGTATGGGAAGGAATACCCAGGAAAATATATTTTTAGGCCCTTTAATCAAAATTGGATTTGAGTTCTAGACTGGTAGAAACATAACACAGGGAACCAAACACTATAAGATCAGTAAAATTAGGTAGATGATCAAACAAAAGCTCAAAAGGAGTTTAGTTGGACAATAAAGGAGAAGGGGTGCTATCAATAACATAGACTAGATGAGACACATAATCAGCCAAAAAATGTAAAGGAAGAGAAGCTTGAAACTTAAAGGTTCTAACAACATTAAGAATATGTTGTTGTTTTCTCTTAACAACATTGTTTTATTGAGGAGTGTAAATGTAGGTGGTTTGATGAACAATGCCTAAAGAGGCATAATGATGAATAATGCCTAAAGAGGCATAAAGCTCATGGATGTCAAATTCAAGACCATTATCACTTCGAATGCACTAAATACGGGTATGAAATTGAGTTTCAACAAAAGAAATGAAAATTTTAAGCAAGATCCTAGTATCAGATTTGGATCTCATCAAATGAATCTAGGTAAACCTGCTAAAATCATCAATAACTATAAGAAAATACTTGTAACCATGCAACGAAGGAATATAAGCTGGTCTCCAATTATCAACATGAACCAATTTAAAAGGTTTATTAGAGGTAGAAAGGCTTACAAGAAAGGAAATATTTTTTTTATTTAGCTAAATGACAACATCACAAATAGAATGTGAAGGCATAGAAATACTAGAATCTATAGCTTGGAAAAGCCTAACATTAGGATTAGATAAATGACCAAATCTATAGTGCCAAATATAATTATTACTAATTTGACTATTGACAACATTATTACAAGAAAGAGTATTAACACAATTGACTGAAGAAGAATAAAAAAAATAGGAGAATCATGATGTTGTAAAGAAAGGTGATACAAACCATTAGCTTTTTCAGCTGATCCAATCATCTTCCAATTATGAAGATCCTAGATTAAGCAAACATCATGAAAAAGAATCAAGCAAAAGTAAGTATGTGAAGTAAGTTTACTTGTAGAAATCAGGTTGAAAGAAAATGTGGGAACAAACAAAACATCATGCAGGAGAAAAAAAGAAGAAAACTCAATGACATCTATATGAATTGCATGTACTTTGGAACCATTAGGCAAGGTAACAAAAATACCAGTAAATGGATGATAGACCTTGAATAAGGCAAGGCTACAAGTAATATGGTTTATTGCTTCAATGTCAAGAATCCAATCAAAAGAAGTGTGGTTTGCAACTAAAACATTAAAATAGAAATGGTTACTTGAAGTCTCAAGGTGAGGCACAAAGTTGTTGGAAACTATATTAAGCTGCGAGGCAGGATGACCACACTTGATAGAGAGTTGTTACAATAAATTGACCAACTTTGAATATCATTCAATAGTAATTAGTGGAGCATTAGTAGGAAATTTTGTTGGAGTAGCATTGTTATAGGCACCATTATACGCAGGCTTGTTCTCAACATTAGGATTATCAACATTAATTAAGTCAGTAGTTACTCCGACTTGATGAACAGATGGACTAAAATATTTATTCTTTGGATTGTATCCAAAAGGATACCCATGTTTCTTATAACAAATATCTATTGTATGCCCCATGTACCCATAAAATGTACACTTAAAACCACCATTATTCCTTTAACCATTACTAAAAAACTGATTGGTGTTTGATCCACTAGTGTAAGATCTGCGTTAAGGAGTGTTAGCAGCATAATTGACGGGGATTTCATCATTTTGAAGTCGTTCCATAAAACACAGAAGGCTCTATGAATCTTGTGGAATTAAGAGTGCTTAATTGTCTTTCATGCTACAAAACTAAGGCAAAGACCTTATTAATTGAAGGCAATAGATAAAAAACATGATCTGAGATCTAACCGTATTAAAATTCTCATTCAATCCTCTTAGAAATCTGATAACATAATCACTTTGTTGATAGGCTTTCACAATTGTTAAACTCCACAAACACATTTAAGTTCACATGAACAAACTGGAATAGGTTTCAAATTGACTAATTCATCTTATAACACCTTAAGATGAGTAAAGAACTTAGTAATAGAGAGTGTTTTCTATTGAAGCATATAAATTTCTTCTTATAGTTTAGCAATACGAAAAGCATCCCTTAAGAAAAAAAGGTCCTTAAGATCATTCCATACATCAATGGCTTCTTCGAGCCATATAACACTCTTCTTAATGGAATGTGAAAACACCTCTAGAAGCATGATTGAACTATGGTATTACACTATTCCCAAACCTGAAAATCTTCATGAGTGAAAGTTGGAATCTTAATGCTCCCATCAATAAACGTTAACTTGTTCTTCGACTGAAGTGCCAGTTTCATGGCTCATGCCCATGAGTGATAATTAGATCTAGATAGAACAAGAGTGACAAGGATAAGTGATGGATTCTCAGTGGGACAAGAAAATAAGGACTGGTAGGATCTTCATTATTATTTCTAGATGAAGAAAGATGCACCATAAAAGAAACTATTCAAGGAAAAAGTATGGATATCGAAAGAAAACTAATCAAGAAAAAATCACAAAAGTAAAAGAAACAAAAATCTCATTAAATTTTTGAGATCTCAACAACACAAATGGTCAAACTCTATTTGGCTACTAAGAAAATGTGGAGGAAAATGGAAGAAAAGGAAAAATTAGCTCTAATACCATATTGGATTTATAAAGGAAGCATAAAGAAAGTGAAAAATGTATTGAGAAAACTTGAATTGTTATTATCTGTTATTAAAGTTTGCTTATATACAAGTAGAGCCAACAAGCTAAGAAAGTCAACAACTGTAACTAATTAACAACTATGCTTAACCAACTAACTAATCAGCTTAACTAACTAACAAGTAGCTAACTCACAATTAAATAAAAAATAGTTGCAACCATGCTCAGATCAACTGCAATGCAGCTGCAAAATACTTTGCATTAACAACCCAATCTGGAACCATATTAGAGCTCCTACGTATATAGTGAAGGCTACTATTAGCCAAAGAGCGTAGACCTAGTTGTTTCTCTTTTATAATACAAACAATTGCCCATGGAGGAAACTTTTATGATTGTTGCAACACTCAGCAATCACCAAGGAATCAGATTCGATAAGAACATTACGAAGAGAGATTCTTGGCGAATCTGATCACCTCTCGTAGAGTTAAAGCTTCTCCAATCAAAGGGGAAGGATAATAAACAAACTAATTACTGATGTGGAGCACCACAACCCTATTTTCCCTACACACAAACGCCACTGAAAATCGTTGGGAAGCATAAGAGAAAGAGGCATCACAATTAATTTTGATATGATAAAACTAGGTGAAGAAGAAGACCAACTGCTCCCCACCCCAGTAGTAGCAGATGAAGGGTAGAAACGATAGGTTCTTAATTAAGAATATTCCTTCCACGCTCGATATGCTGTATTTTTCATTTTCAAAGGGTTGATAAGGAGATTTTAGATAGCAACTGCATTTTGCGCTTTCCATATATGCTAGCAGACTCAAGCAAACAAGTCAATTTTGTTTTTCTCCTCTAACAAGCTTGTGAGTTCGTGCCACACCTCCTAAAACCCATCGCCGTCTGCAATGAGAGCTTTAACCCTAACTCCAAGCAACCCCCGCACAACTCGCGCATGATGACACAAGAAAAGCATATGCAGGATAGATTCTGAACCCTGAGCACGCACAACACATGCCTCAGTAGTTGTAATACCCCTACGGAACATATTGGCTTTGACAGCCAAAGCCCCTTGAGTACACTGCCAAAAGAATGAATATACATTAGGCTGGGCATCTCGATACCAGATAGATTTCCAAAATCGCTTATCTGTAGGGCATTATTGGCCTAATGTAGTTGTCCTTTCTTCAAGAAGGTCACTTCACGTGGTACATAGTAACCCAATTTGACTGTGTATACACCTGAAGATTCGTAATGACAAACTAAACGATCACTAGAAATATTAGCTGCAAACGGGATATACAGTTTTGCTAAAACCTCATTCTCATCAAAGAATTGTTGAAGGACACGCTACCTCCAAGCCCTCACCATATAAAAATATAAACAAATTAGAATTAAATTAGAATTAGAATAATATAATATAACCAAAATTCGTTATAACCTTATCAGTAACATTGATAAATAAGGTGAAAGTCCGGAAAGAGAGGGATTCGAACTCTCGGTAAACAAAAGCCTACATAGCAGTTCCAATGCTACGCCCACTATCAATCAGCCCTGTTACCTAAAGCACTTTAACACGCTCTGGGCATGGTGATAGAATCACGAAATCCGACAAATCAGGAACCCAAATATCATCCCAAATAGAGATACTTTTCTCGTCTGCCACATTCCACCTCAGGCCTTTTAGAAGTAAGTCCTTACCTTTCAAAATGCTTGACTAGATCTAATGGTCTTCCTTCCCGTCTTGTTTTAGGGAACATGGAATTTTTGAAGTAAACGAATTTTAGGACTTTTCCCCATAGGCTATCTTGATCTATAAGCTGTCGTTAACTCTATTTAGCTAGTATTGCAAGATTGAAACATTTAAGATCCCAAAAGCCTAGTTTACCCTCTAGTTTACTCTTTGTGGGATGCTCCCAACACACCCAATGAATACCCCTTCGCTCTATGTCAGAAGACCACCATAAACGGGCAATTAGAGACTGAATTTGGTTAACTAGAGCGAGGTAACTTCAGAACCAACATTATGAAAGCGGGAATGGCCCGAATAACTGCCTTAATCATGATTTCTCTACTGGCCTTTGAGAGCAATATGATTATGTTAGTGAGTCCTTATATTTTAGTTTGAATCTTTCAATTCTCAAATCAAACTAAAGAATCCAGTATCGTCACGACATTGGCACCATTCCCACCAACTTTGCTTATTTTAACGTCTCCCTCTGCAGCTCTGGCTCCTCCAGCTTTGTCTCTCACCACTTGATTTCAATTATAATTTCACTTCCCACCAATTACACTCCATACCCAATTGAAAACATCGTCATCCTGAACAAAATAACTTCCAATTAGAGAAGTGTTTTATTTTAATTAGATAATAGTTCATTTGTTGAAGAATTTAAGTACTAAAAATTGAGGTAATTTTGCTTAGTTCTTCACTAGTTCTAGCACTTCTTTAATCGAAAGATAATGAGTATGATTTTGGAGTCTTGTAAACAAGCTATGACATTGCTCGGTTATGTTTCATTTCGTGTTTAATTTGGTTATTTGACGACGCAGAGCCTGATGTGGTGGTGATAGCGAAGGCACAACGAAAGGAGATATTTTTGGTACAAAAAAGTCCTTCACTGAGTTGGATCCATTGCTTCTCTTGGCGCGGCCCTATCAGAAATAAACGGCTTCTTCTATATAGCTTTGCTAATTTTTTATTTTTTAAGATGTTCAGTCTTTAATTTCTTTTAGTCATAGCAGATGGCAGATGAATTGAGATAATTTTTTGACTTCTTTTATTTAAATGACAATTCCATGAAAGTTCAGTAAATCCCGAGAATTTTCAAAACTTGCATTTTAATGATTTCGTTGTTAATGTTGATGTGGTTGTGACGAGGGAATATAGGAAATTAAAATAAAAATAAAGATGAAGAGTGAAATAGATTTTTATATTAATTTAATCAAAATTTAATATAGTCTAATGAAATAAAATTTTAGTATAATACATGATAGTGAAGGATTAAGGGAGTGTTTGTTTCCACTAATAAGTGCAGTTACTAGCAATAATTTTAAAATCAGATTGGTCATTAAATTGGTATTTTGATTAGTTTATGATTTGATTAGTTCAATCGATCCTACTAGTATAATTTGACTAATCTTTAAAATTATATTTTAAATAAGCAAAAATAGCTAAAAATCCAAAAATTCAAAAATAATGAAGAAATATAAAATTATTACCATCATCATATATTAATTTTCATATTTCAAAATTTTACATTTCAAACAAAAACAATAAAATTTATTTCCTACATAAAAGTCTAAAAAAATTACATTTGAATTAAATTAGTTTTGACCAATTAGATTTATTAAAGCATTTATTAATGGAGATGGATTCTTATATGTAAATAATTTATCAAGGGTAGAAAAAAAAATTATTGAAATTTGAGTGGAACCATCTAATATTATCCTATAATCTGACAAGTGCCAACAATATTAGCTTTTGCAGGTCTTTCATCATTCTTCAAAAACTCTTTATTTTCTTTAATTCTTGCACATTTTTCAACTTGACTTTTGCAGACCTCTCATCTTCATCTTTTATAAGTCTTTTTGTCTTAGCTCTTAGCAACTTTTCATCTTTGTAATCTTCCTTTACTCTAATTTGGTTCTTCAAGCAAAGAGAAGGTTTGCAAATGGGTGCTATTGATTTGTACGAAATATGAGCTCAGTTAATGCAAGGGTAAAGATTTTAGGTTTTAGATATTTTTTTTTTTTGGTTAAAAGCACAAAAAGGTGTAATTTTTTAATAAATCGTGTTTAAACTGATTCAATAATTACCGATTTTTCTTTTTTTTTTTTTATTTTCTACTATTTATTTATTATTTGGATTGGAGTCATTAAATGAATCGGCCAACCAATTGATTTTTGAGTTTATCAATTCGACTAGTTGATTCTGCCCAATTTTAAAAGCCTTGGCTGATAGAGATTTTACACCCATTAGCTAAATTTACATCATTCGGCAACAACAGGAAACTAAAGGTGATAATGGTTTTGAGAGCCAACCCACATCTGATGAAAACATCTCCATTTTCGAGCTGTTTTACAAAAGTTGCAATGATGGCAAGTAGTCTTAAAATTATAGATTAAAACACTAAATAAACTTCTGAATTTGTTTCAAAGTTGTAATAAAGGACAAAATGAACTTCTGTATCAAATTTATTTCTAAACTTGTATTTTTTTTCTTAATAAAAGTTATTTTTTGTCAAAATTACTCTCGAACTTGTAATTGTTTTGTTCATTCATCTAATTACAACTGATATAGAGAGAAATAAATTAAACAGAAATATAATTGTATGCTTATGGAAATAGGGACAGAAGAAAAATTCTTTCTATCAGGTGGGTGGGATAGAGATATGAGAGAGTTCTCAAGCCGCCAACTTATAATTCCTAAGTTAATACCCCTTTAACCAATATTTTAAATTTTTATGATGAAATAATATAAAATCAGAGTTAATTTTGACGAAAAATGACTTTTATAATGAAAAAATACAAATTTTGTGGTAGGTTTGATAAAAAAAAATTTTATTTTATCATTTATTATCACTTTGAGATAAATTTAAGAGTTTATTTGGTGTTAAACATAAATTATAATAGCTAACACTTTTAAGAATTGGTTATTTTTTATTTAACTACTGATAACAATTATGAAGTATAATATTCATTTGTATAAACATAGATTTATCTTAAATTATATACAAAAGTTTCAAAAATTATATATAAATAATACTTTAACCACTAAAAATATTATAGTGATATATCAATCAATAATGATACAATTTTCATAATTATGTAATGTATATTTTTTAAAAAAAATAAAACAAATTATATATATATATATATATATATATATATATATATATATATATATATATATATAAAGATAAAATTAAGAAAATATTTAAAATGAAATATAAATCAATTATATATCTTTATTAGTTATTTTATAAATTAACAATAAAAATTATCATGATTGATCAAATACTTAAAATATCTCCAATAGTAATCTTTATTTTAAAAAAATCTTAAAAAATCTTTAAATATAAAAATAAAAAGTGAAAAATTTGTATAACTCCAATAGACTCTCGATATTTTAAATTTGTATAACTCCAATAGACTCTCGATATTTTTAATCTTTATTTTATTTAATAAATATTAATGCTCAAAAAAAATCAAATAGCTATGATGGAATGAAAGAAAAAAATTTTTCCAATAAACAAACTAAAAATAGATAAATATCAATTAATATCTTATATAAAAAATTAAAATATTTTAATGATAATTAAAGTTGAAAGTAAAATTTCACGGTCTACATATAGAGAGTGTATTAAAAATCATATTTTTTAATTGACTTTTTAAAGTTAAGAATTTTAATCAAATAAAGAGTATATTAGAGTTCTTATTCTCGGAACAACTATCCCAATTAGACACTAACTAGTATTTAGAGATCTTCTTCTCGGATCAACTATCCCAATTAGTATAAAATGGTAAAACTTAAGTGGTCAAAGCATTTACCCCAAGAGCAAATTGTGTTTGGTGGCAATACGAAACCGTTTTAACTCTGCTGTGACTTTTCTCATTGTTGGGTTTCTGCTTGCCAGTTCTTGGGATTCTGCATTTTCTTCACTGGAATCGCAAACTCACTCGATTCACATGGGAGACATAGTTCGAGAATAGGTGAGATTTTTCTTTCAGACTGGGGGGTAGAACCCCAAACCTCGTTCTGTCGGTTGTTTCGTGCTAGGGCTTTTTGCTTGCCAGTTATTGGGGTTCTACCTTTTCTCCACTGAATCGCAAAAATCTCTCGATTCACATAACGGTCTTGCTTTCAAGAATAGGTGAGATTCTTCTATCACCACCTGAATTCTTCAATTGTGATGTTTAATTTTTTCTGTAAAACTATTTTCCATGGAAGAAATTGATAGGCCATTAAAGTACGAGACCTACCAATGGTGTTATCGTCATATCTTAGATACTTATCAATTAATGCATATCAACACTCTTTTACTATTTCTTACCTCATAAACAAATGTGGGTTGTCTTCAGAATCTGCTTTATCAATTTCTAAACATGTACAATTTGAAACCCCAGATAAGGCAGACTTAGTCCTGTCTTTTTTCAAGAACCATGGATTCTCAAAAGTACAAATCTCTAAAATGATCAGAAAGTATCCAAAGATGCTGTCTTCAAATCTTGACAATACTATTTCCCCTAAAGTTGAGTTCTTTAGGTCTAAAGGTGCTTCAACCTCTGAAATTGTAAGGATCTTCACTTCCTATCCCTGGATTTTGAGAACAAGTTTAGCAAACATATTGGTTCCTGCTTTTAATTACTATAGAAACTTGCTCCAATCTGATGAGAAAACCATTTTGATGATTAGATGCTCTCCTAGTATTGTGGCTCAACGTCATGAAGCTAATGTGGTACCTAATATCAACACTTAGAGGGAAAATGGAGTGCCTGAAGCTAATATTTTGTATTTAGTTCTTTATAATGCTCAAAGGCTTCAAATAGATAGAGATAAATTTAAAAAGGTTGTTGATGAAGTGAAGGAAATGGGATTCAATCCTTTGAAGTTGCAATTTATTGTAGCAATAATAGTGTTAAGGGGATTTAGCTAGTCAAAGTGGGATGATAAGGTTAATGCTTATAAGTGGTGGGGTTGGTCTAATGAAGATGTTATGACAGCCTTTGGAAGATACCCATGGTGTATGACAATTTCTGAGGATAAGATTATGACGGTAGTGGATTTCTATGTCAACAAATTGGGTTTAGACTCTTTCGTCATTGTCTGTCGCCCTTTTATACTTGCACTGAGTTTGAAGAAGAGACTTGTTCCTAGAGCTTCAGTTATTCAATTTCTGGCATTGAAAGGTTGGGTTCAAATTGATTCTCGCATAATGAGAATGTTCGAGTGTACTGAAAAGTCTTTCATAGAAAAGTGTGTAAATTGTTATGAGGAAGCACCTCAGCTATTGAAACTATACAATGAGAAGTTAGATCTTTGTGAATGACAAGGAGATCAACTGCAAAAGATAGAGGTTCCGTTCCATTTTTATTGATTTGACTTTGGCATGGTATGCAATGTTAGGCACTTATTTTGGCTTTGAGGCATCTAATGTAATTGTATCTTTGTGCTGTTAGGTTGTTTACTATCCTGGAATTAATTTCAAGCATGATAATTCAAGGTATATCTGCCTAACAAACTCAATAGGACCTAGTGTTCAATCTTGATAAGATTGACAATTTGAGGTACATCTCTGTCTAAACACTAAACCAGATCTTTTGTTTAAAGCCATTATGATTGGCATCTGATTAGATTTTGCTTCTTATTTTGGTATCTTTGTTAACTAGGTTTGGCTCATTTGTACCTGGTTTTGGTGACTTTAACATACCATTGTTGAATATTTTTATTGGTACCATGATATTACTCACATTGCTTCTGAGTTGTTAAAGTGTACTGGTAGTTTTAAAACTTTTTGATGCAATATATCAGTCAGATAACTACAGAAGTAAAGCTTTTCACCGCATTGTTTAGAACACCATGGCCACATGATGCACTCAATTAAAGAAAGTTGGACTGAAATGCACATTATGCTACCATTGTGGATGATAAAATGTTTTTGAAGCAAGGTATGACCCTGTTTTGGCTTGTTTGGACACATGCTCTGTTGTTACCCAAGTTTGAACACTTTGCTTTAAGTGTTTACTGATATAAGCCAGACTACATAATCTTCTTTTCTATCAGTTGCCTACATTGGAAATGTGTTAGCCATTCGATTGTGTTGCTAGTGATACTGCAAAGCGAGGTGTTGGGCAGTTTAAAAGCAAGTGTTATAGCATGGTACGCCAACTTATGGCTTAATGATATGAGCAAAAGAAAAAGATGAATTAGCTGAAAGTGATTTCAAGAGCTTTGAAGAAAACACACAAAATCACCCTTCCAATTGCTTATATACTTGTATCTTATACTTGTGTTAAATTATATACTAATATATGATTTCATCAAATATTTCATGACCTCAATATCAATTAATGAGTCACTGAAAAATAATGGAATAATTAAAAATACCAATTTAAATATATTAAATATCTTTGTTCATAACCATATCTTACCTTAAACAAGGTTTTTTACTTTTATTTTTATTTTTTACTAAAACAAAAGAAATGCGAATTACATGATCAAAATAAAAAAAAAAAATTGAGGTAAAAAAAGAATCATCCAAATGATAAAATGCATATTTTTATTAATGATTTTATGTACCAATGCTGCTTGATGGAATTTAAGAGTTTGGGAACAAAATAAACCTGTTCATATATTCACAGCGCAAATGAGTGTTTTGCACTTGAAAAAAATAAATTAATATTTAAGGAGTAGTAGCTACGAGATACACAAGTAGTTATGATTTAGATTTCTGATTTTGATTTATATGATTATTATGTTAGTAATTTTTATTATTTATTTTAAATGAATGGTTGAGATTTCATTAAAAATTTTGATTTAATTTTTTTCAAAAAAATGAGCAATTATATATTAAAATTAAATCTCAATCACCACCGATTTGAAATGAAGCTGAAAATATCTACATAGTTCTGAAAAAAATTCTTTTTTTCCATCGCGGGATAAAAGGGTGGACTGGGTTTTGAAGGCAAAATGGGTAGGACTGGCGTAGATAAGTACAACATCGTTTTGTTTCAGGGTAAACCTTGTTGTCTGTCGCTTGTCTCGTGCTAGGCCTTTTTGCTTGCAAGTTGGTGGGGTTCTGCATTTTCTTCACTGGAATCGCAAAAATCGCTCCATTCACATAAGGTATGTGCTTTAAAGAATAGGTGAGATTCTTCTTTATTCACTTGAATTCTTCAATTCTAATGTTTAATTTTTTCTGTATTCTCCATAGAAGAAAGGGATACACCATTAAAACACATGACCCACCAATGGTGCTATCATCATATTTTAGATACTTAACAACTGATACATATCAACACTCTTTTACTGTTTCTTACCTCATAAACAAATGTGGGTTTTCTCCAAAATCTGCTCTATCAGTTTCTAATCACGTGCAATTTAAAACCCCAGATAAGGTTGACTTAATCCTGTCTTTTTTCAAGAACCATGGATTCTCAAAAGTACAGATCTCTGAAATGATCAGAAAGTAACCAGAGATGCTCTCTGGAAATCTTGGCAATAATATTTCCCCTAAAGTTGAGTTTTTTAGGTCTAAAGGTGCTTCAACGTCTGAAATTGCAAGCATCTTCACTTCCTATCCTTGGATTTTTAGAATAAGTTTAGAAAGCACATTGGTTCCTACTTTTAATTACCTTAGAGACTTGTTCCAATTTGATGAGAAAACCATTTTAACCATTAGACGCTCTCCTAGTACTGTGGCTCAACATCTTGAAGCTGATGTAATACCTAATATCAACATTTTGAGAGAAAATGGAGTGCCTGAAGCTAATATTTTGTATTTAGTTCACAGAATGCTAGAAGGCTTCAAATAGATAGAGATAAATTTAAAAAGATTGTGGATCAAGTGAAGGAAATGGGCTTCAATCCTTTGAAGTCGCAATTTCTTATAACAATAATAGCATTAAGGGGATTTAGCAGGTCAAAGTGGGATGATAAGGTTGATGCTTATAAGAGGTGGGGTTGGTCTGATGAAGATGTTATGACTGCCTTTAGAAGAAGCCCATAGTGTATTTCAATTTCTGAGGACAAAATTGTGGCGGTAATGGATTTCTATGTCAATAAAATGGGTTTGGACTCTTCAGTCATTGTCCGTCGCCCTTTTGTACTTGAACTGAGTTTGAAGAAGAGACTTGTTCCTAGGGCTTCAGTTATTCAATTTCTGGCATCGAAAGGTTTAATTCAAATTGATTCTCGCATAATACGAATGTTCGGAGTGTACTAAAAAATCTTTCATAGAAAAGTGTGTGAATTGTTATGAGGAAGCACCTCAGCTATTGAAACTATACAATGAGAAGTTAGATTTTTGTAAATGACAAGAAGATCAACTGCAAAAGATAGAGATGTGGTTCCATTTTTATTGATATGACTTTGGCATGGTATGCAAAGTTAGGGACTTGTTTTGGCTTTGAGGCATCTAATGTAATTGTATCTTTGTGTTCTTATGCTGTTAACTATCCTGGAATTAATTTAAAGCATGATAGTTTGAGGTATATCTGCCTAACAAACTCAACAGGACCTTTTGTTCAATCTCAGTAAGATTGACAATTTGATGTACTCTGTTTAACACACTAAACTAGATCTTTTGTTCAATGCCATTATGATCGGCATCTGATTGGATTTTGCTTCTTGCCTTGGTAACTTTGTTAACTAAGTTTCGTTTGTACTTGTTTTGGTAACTTTAATCAGCCATTGTTGAACCTTTCTATTGGTATCATGATTGCTTCCAAGTTGTTGAAGCGTACTAGGGGTTTTTAAACTTTTTTGATGTAATATCTGAATCAGATAACTATAGAAGTAAAGCTTTTTCACATATCGTTTAGAACAACATCCCATATGATGCATTCAATCAAATAAAATTGGACTGAACTCTGAACTGAAATGCACATTATGCCACCATTACCCATGATAAAATTTTTCTGAAACAAGGTATAACCCTACTTTGGCTTGTGTGGACTCCCGTTCTGTTGTTACCCAAGTTTGAATTTTGGTACTTACTGAGATAGACAACCTACATAATCTTCTTTTCTATCAGCTGCCTGCACTGGAAATGCGTCAACCATTCGATTGTGTTGTCTACTGATACTGCTAAAAGAGGAATTGGGCAGTGTGAAAGCAAGAGTTGTAGCATGATAGACCAACTTATGGCATATGTAGAATCAAATTCCACAGTGATATGAGCACAAGAGAAAGATGAATGAGTTGAAAGTGATTTCAAGAGCTTTGGAGAAAGCGCACATAACTCGAATTGACCAAGAGAAGACACACATAAAATCAGCCCTCCTATTTCTTGTATACGTGTATCACACTTCTGTTTCTCAATAAATGATGTTTTAGAGATGTACACCTATATTAAAAAAGCAATTAATTCGGAATAATTTCAATATGCATGAACTAATATATTCTTAATTTGTCTTTAATCAAATTCTATCAGTAACACTAATAAGAAAACAATTTATTATAGAGAGAGAGAGAAAAGTTGATGATGAGAATAAATTTGAAAAAAAATCAATCAATGTTACATTAGTATTCTAGAATGATAATTATATTTGAAAAAAAATCAATCAATTTTACATTAGTATTCTAGAATGATAATTATATTGAAACAAATTTTCTTTTCTAAAATGTCAATTATTACTAATATATGATTTCATCAAATGTTTCAATACTTCAATGTCAATTAGTAAGTTACTGAAAAATAACGAAATAATTGAGAATACCAATTTAACTATATTAAATATCTTTGGTCATAACCACATCATACCTTATTTTTATTTTTTACTAAAACAAAAAAAAAAAAAGCGAATTGCATGATCAAAACAAAAAAAATGGCATTGATTCAAAAGAATCATATGAGTAATAAAATGCATATTTTTGTTAATGATTTTATTTACTAATCCTACTTGATGGAATTAAAGAGTTTGAGAACAAAACAAACCTGTTCATTGACTAAGTTATTTAATGGAAAATTTTCCATAAATACCAATTTTTTGGCATGATACAAAATTTAAATAATCTCCAAGATATGGTATACTCTGTTGTATTTCGAATTCCAAACATAAATTTCTAAAAAAAAAAAATCGAAAAACAAAACAATATATAGAATAGAAAGGGTAATTGTTAAATCAAGTGAAAGCACTTTAAAATGATGTACTGTCTGTGTAACCAAACGGCCGAGTACGACATCGTTTTCAATTGTGGAACTCCATGCCTTTAGCACTTCTCTCTCCCTAGGGTTTTTACTTGCTGTAGTTAGTGTTTTCTGCATTTTTGTCATTCTCTGCAGGAATAGAAAATTGGCTATGTTCACCAAAACAACAGGTGAGGTTCTTGTTTTACAACTTTGATTTCTATTCCCATGATTTATTTTCTTTGTAGAACTATTCTCCATAGGAGAAATGGATACACTATTGAATCTCAAAAAGCATCAATGGTGTTTTCATCACTTCTTAGAAGCATCTCGAGTGATGCAAACCAACACTCTTTTGCTGTTTCTTACCTCATACATAGATGTGGGTTGTCTCCAGAATCTGCTTTATCAGCTTCTAAAAATGTGCAATTTGAAACCCCAGATAAGGCTGACTTAGTTCTATCTTTTTTCGAGAACCATGGATTCTCAAAAGTACATATCTCTAAGCTGATTAGAAAGTATCCAAAAGTGCTATCATCTAATCCTGAGAAGAGTATTTTACCTAAAGTTGAGTTCCTTAGGAGTAAAGGTGCTTCAACCCCTGAAATTGTGAGGATATGCATTTTACACCCTTGGATATTGAGGAGGAGTTTAGCAAATCACTTGGTTCCTGCTTTTAATTTCTTTCGCAACTTGCTCCAATCTGATGAGAAAACCATTTCAGCAATTAGACGCTGTCCTAGTATCCTGAATCGTTGTCTTGAATCCGATGTGATACCTAATATCAACACTTTGAGAGAAAATGGAGTGCCTGAAGCTAATATTTTGTTGTTGGTTCATTATCATCCTCAAAAGCTTGGGTTTGATGCAGATAAATTTAAAAAGATTGTGGATGACGTGAAAGAGATGGGATTCAATCCTTTGAAGTCACAATTTGTTTTAGCAATCATAGCGTTAAGGGGAGTAAGCAAATCGAAGTGGGATGAGAAGGTTGGTGCTTATAAGAAGTGGGGTTGGTCTAATGAAGATATTGTTAGAGCCTTTGGAAAGAATCCGTGGTGTATGACGATTTCTGAGGATAAGATTATGACAGTGATGGATTTCTATGTCAACAAATTGGGTTTAGGCTCTTCAGTCATTGCCAATCGCCCTTTGCTGCTTTCACTGAGTTTGAAGAAGAGACTTGTTCCTAGAGCTTCAGTCATTCAATTTCTGTCATCAAAAGGATTGGTTAAAATAGATTCTCGCATAACAAAAATGTTTGAGTGCACAGAGAAGTCTTTCATAGAAAAGTATGTGAATTGTTATGAGGAAGCATCTCAGCTATTGAAACTATACAATGAGAAGGTAGATCTTTGTAAATAGACAAAGAGATCACCAAGTTGGAAAAGATAAAGATGCACTGGCTTTTTTATTGATTTGATTTGATGGCATGGAATTCACAGTTAGGGACTTGTATTGGCTGCAGTAAAAAAGATGCAACTGATTCAAGTTATCAAATGCAATTGCCTTCGCATTCTTTTTTTTTGTTTGCATTCTTGTTGTGTTCACTATGCAGAAGTGAAGTTCAAGTTCAACAGTTTAGGTATATTTGTCTAACAAACTAAACCAAATCTGTTGTTCAATATCATTATGATTGTCAAATTGAGGTTAGTCCAACAAACTATACCACATCTTTTGTTCATCTTCCACTTGTTTTTGGCTATCATCTTGGTGCACTGTTAATTTTGGATAATTTTTATTCATTTTAACAACTTTAACAACCATTGTTTTTTCGATCAGTCTGAATCATGATAAAATATCATTCTTTTTGCTTGATGAAGACTGCAATCTGACTCTTTGGTCCGCATACTAACGTTTTTTTTTTTCTGCGGTGTCAAAGGTACTGGTGTTTTCGTCTTTTAATATCTCAATCAAACAACTATAGAAGAGTGTAAAGCTTTTTCCTTAACATTTCATTATAACGAATTCTTTGGAACCCCATCCCTATGTGATGTGCTGAATTGAAGAAACTTGCACTGAACTTGAACTTAAATGCACATATTTCCATCGTTATCGATGATTCTTGAAGCAAGGATATAACCCTGTTTTGGCTTGTCCATGTTCTTGTTCTTTTGTTGATCTCGTGGGGACTTGCAATTTGCCTACTCATGCTGTTCAGATCCAAAATTGTTTAGAATAAAAAGTATATAACAAATCTTTCCGGTTGTAGGATGTTTTTGATTGGTACCTCTAATAAAATACACAAGAAAGTGAGAGGGGGAGAGTTTTACGTCCTCCTGGCTATAGATTTCCAAACCAAAGCAGTTTTCAAGATTATTTATCAAGCAATCAAATTTTTTCCATAATACATCCTCCCATAATATTCTGCCCATCGCCCGTCCTGTAAATGCACAAATGGGAGCAGGTGTGCTTTTTTGTATGATAAATGCCATGAAGGTGCTAGAATGTAAAATATGCATGAAGGGCTTCATCCTCAATTTGCATATCCATTACCGAAGTGATTTAAATATTTTCAGTAACCATAGTTGGTAAAAGTAAGGCAGGCTGAGGTGTCATGGAGTTCTAGAGTCTAAGCGCCGGGCACAACGCATTAGTGCAGGCCTGAGCAATATGAGGCCAAAAAAATCAATATTGTTTAATTTCATAATTTGTATAAAAAAATTGTTTTCAAAATTCATTTTATATAAATAATTGAAAGAAATTAGTAGTTGTCATTGCATAAATTTTAAGTAAATAAATTAAATATTAAGAGAAATTTAATGTATTGTATAAAATATTAAATCCAAATAATAAAGAGAAACAATTTTCAAAAAAGGGAATAAAGTTTGTATGCTGTAGCAACATTGGTGGAAGGTTATTTGGAGCAATTGGAGTGGCAAAAAGAGAAAAAAAGAGCAGGGTTTGATTGATAAATAATCCAATGATTATAATATATCGCCTTTGACAGTGATATCTAAACTTTTTACCTAAATTCCATCATTTAATTTTCTGAGAAACATGTTTTTTTTTTTTGGTATTTTTTATTTTGATCATGACTTTTGTTAAAAAATTTCTTTTTGGATGCTGTTTTTTTATTTTAATCTAGGCTTTAATTTGATGTTACCCTTTTTTTGATAAAATCTCTTTATTTTGTAATTTTGACAATGTAAGACCTATTTAACTCTTAGTTTTATATTTGAACGCAATTAATAATATTATCGTTAAAGAAAAATCCTAATTGATTGTTTTTCAAACAGCTTACGCTAAAGAGTAATTAAAAAAAAAAAAACAGAGCAGAGATAAAAGAAAACAGTATTAAAAAGCTAAAAAAGACGACAAAGAGAGACATTTAGAGCTAGTAAACAGTGAAAATGGACAAATCGACTCCAAACAACTTAGGAGGTGGCATTTGGTGAGATTCCAACGACAAAGATTTTGACAACTTTTCAGCATCGACATCGGATTCTGATAAACTGAGAGATTCCGATTTAAGTAGTAGTGGTTTTTACAATCGAAAAACTCAATGGAGATGAAAGTTTGAAAGGCATATTTTTTTTCTTTTTTTGCACCTTGCGTTTCTATCAGAGTGCGCGGTTCAGACTACGGACGTGTCTGAATAGCATTTTCCGTCTTTGATTTCAAAGATGAATAGTGATGAGCCCAGTATACCTTGGGCCTCAAGTGCATCGCAAATTGGGGAAGCTTGGACTAGGGCCAGAGATGTGGAAAATGCTCCTCTTGCACCCCAAAGCTTGGGCTGGCTTTGCAAGCAAAAAAAAGAAAGGCATTATGTTAAAATATATAAACTTACAATTTAGCACTTTGGTCAGCAATGAGAATATGAAGATTTTACTAATTTTTGGTGAAATATTTAATTGGAAATACCTTTTCGAAATCCTTATGTTAATTAAATATTGACATTAAATGTATAAAAAAACTGCTTATTAAGGCTCCATATTATTACTTATATATTTTTAAATATGTAGCTTTTTCACAGCTCCATATTATTATTTCTATGTTTCAAATATATAGTTTTTTTCAAATTTTTATGACTTTTATTTATTTTTTTATTGGTATACACAAATACACATATATTTATTTTTTTTATTAATATATATAAATACACATAAGTGAAAGATATAACACACTCATATACAAAATTATGACAATTTTGTAAAAGTGTGCTACTTTATGTAGTATACGCACACTCTTCGGATATATAATACCAAAAGACTATATATCTTATGACTTAAATATTACTTTTTGAACCGCTCAAATACTAAGTTAGTAAATAGAGTGGTGATATTAACTCTCCTTAAAAAATTTGATATACTCATAATATAAGCATTGTTTTTTATATTTTTACTTTTATAGGAGGAGTGTAAAAAACTTTTTATAAAGTGTCAATATGGTCTTTTTAAAAGATAATGAAATATTTATTCATAAAAAAATTTATTATATTTTAAGTAAATAAGAAAATTAAAGTAGATAACTATACCAATTTAAATAACTTTAATATCTTTATTCACAATAATATTTTTTATTAAAAATAAAAAGATAAAAATTAAATTAAGAAAATAAATATTAAATTTAATTCATAAAGTTTCTAACTATAAATATTTATTTTTATTGTAAGATTTGCTAAGCTAATCATATTAAGGATTGTATAATTGAAAAAAAAAAACCTCATAACATTTAGTATATTTAATTAAACCATATTTCACATTTTAAAATTATACTTGTGATGTTTGTTTCGTTAGACTAATATATCATCCTACAGAAGTCAATCACACAAAAATAAAAAAATAGAATAAACATTTTTTATAATATCAAAAATAACCTTGCTTCATTTTCATCATCAATTCGCCGTTTATTTGTTTTCCAATCTTCAGTTTCCAACTCAAATTCTAACCCTAATCTCTCTTTTCTTTCCTTATTTGTTTTTCTTTCTCTCTCTCTCTCGCTTCTCAGATCTTAAAACCATTGATGTTCTTCAATGCACAGTTTGAAACCTAAGGAGGAGCATGAACAGAAATTTCAAGATTTTGTGCTCACAAACACCAAATAGTGGGACAGAATTAAATTTGGACTCGAAGCAGAGATTTGAGGTCGATCCAAAGAACAAACAGCTGAGGAGTTGGAGATTCGTAATGAGGAAAAAAACATGAGCATGAGATCTGCTGAGGTTCAGACCACGTTCAAATTGGGTTTTCCTCGAAACGCCAGATGTTGGTTGGGTCTTCCTCGACTAGGTCTTCCTTGAAACACCACGTTCCGACCACGCCACTGCTCTAGCCACTAGATAAACCACATTTAGATTGGGTCTTCCTCGAAACACCAGGCGTTAATTGGGTGTTCCTCAAAACGCTACATTCGACTGGGATTTTGTCCTTAGTTTGGTTGTCAAGGTAAATGGGGAGATGCTATTGCTAATTAAAGAGAGAGAATATTAGATAAGGTGATAATCCTTTAATATAAGGATTATATAAATTGGATTTTGATTCGTACAAGTGATAATCCTTTGATTCGTCTGATTTTACCAATTGCTACTAGGATAAAAATATTTTTTTGGTTTAATTCTTGGGAAATCATTTTGATTTCTGAATTTGATGGTTGTTTTTTATTCATACTATCTTTTCTTGATTTTGACTGTTCTTGGTTGTTCTGAGAATGATGAGTTTGAATTTCTGAATCTTGATTGTTTTGGTGATTTTTACTATTTTTATTGTTAAAATATCTGAGTGTTCTTTAGTTATAATTTTTGGGTGTTCAAGAGCAGAGATTAGGTTTATTTATGAGGGTACGGTTGTCATTTCATAAAAATTTAACGGAAAAATACCCATTTTAACAACAGAAGGATTATCGAGACAAACGTTAGAGAGCTTTTAGTGTAATTTTGAAACGTGAATAATGATTTAGTGAAATATGTCAAATGTCAGAGATTTATAGTAATTATCAAAAAAAATAAACAATGTAGAATTATGTAACACAATTATTTAATAAATAGTTATATAATAAAATTTTAAAAATATATATTTGAAATATGAAAAATTAAAATAATCTAAAAGACAAACTGTATTCAGTAACAATATGATACCGTTTTAACACTGCTAAACCTCTTTGCCTGTCACTTGTGCCATTGTAGGGTTCCTTCTTGCGGATTCTGCATTTTCTCCACTGGCATCGTAGATTCATTCAATTCACATCAAGAATAGGTGAGATTCTGCTTTTGGTACCTGAATTTCAGTTCCCATGTTTTATTTTCTTTGTAGAGCTATTCTCCATAGGAGAAATGCGTACAACATTGAAGCTCGAAAAGCATCAATGGTGTTATCACCATATCTTAGATACATGTCAAGTGATACAAATCAACATTCGCTTACTGTTTCTTACCTCATAAACAAGTGCGGGTTGTCTCCAGAATCTGCTTTGTCTGCTTCTAAACGTGTGCAATTTAATACCCCAGATAAGCCTAACTTAGTCCTATCGATTCTCAAGAACAATGGGTTTTCTAAAGTACACATCTCTGAAATGATAAGGAAGTGCCCAGAGACGCTATGTGTCAATCCTGAGAGAACTATTCTCCCTAAAATTGAGTTCTTTAGGTGTAAAGGTGCTTCAACCTCTGAAATTGTTCGAATCTTTACTTCATACCCCTGGATACTGAGAAGAAGTTTAGAAAACAAGTTGGTTCCTAATTTTAATTACTTCAGAGACTTGCTTCTATCTGATGAGAAAACCATTTCAGTAATTAGACGATCTCCCAATATCCTGTATTGGAGTCTTGAAGCTAATGTGATATCAAATATTAACACTTTGCGAGAAAATGGAGTGCCTGAAGCTAATATTCGGTGCTTAATTTACTGTTTTCCAATGAAGCTTGAAATACATCGAGGTAGATTTAAAGAACTTGTGGATGAAGTGAAGGAAATGGGGTTCAGTCCTTTGAAGTCGCAATTTGTTGTAGCGTTAATGGCACCAAGAGGATCAAAGTGGGACAGTAGGGTTAATACTTATAAGAGATGGGGCTGGTCTAATGAAGATGTTTTGACGGCCTTTGGAAAATGCCCGTGGTGTATGACAATATCTGAGGATAAGATTATGGCGGTAATGGATTTTTATGTCAACAAATTGGGTTTAGACTCTTCAGTGATTGTTCGTCGCCCTGTGCTACTTACACTGAGTTTGAAGAAGAGACTCGTTCCTAGAGTTTCAGTTATTCACTCTCTGTCATCAAAAGGTTTAATTAAAATAGATTCTGGCATAATAAAAATGTTCGAATGTACAGAAAAGTCTTTCATCGAAAAGTGTGTGAATTGTCATGAGGAAGCGCCTCAGCTATTGAAACTATATAATGAGAAGTTAGATCTTTGTCAATGACAAGGAGATCAACAACTGTGAAAGATAGAGATGCAGTTCCATTTTTATTGATTTGACTTTGGCATGGTATTCAAAGTTAGGGACTTGTTTTGGCTTGAGGCATCAAATTTTACTGTACCTTTGTGTTGTTTTGCTGTTTACTATCCTGGAATGAAGTTGAAGCATAATAATTCAAGTATATTTGCCTAACAAACTGAACTGGATCTTTTGTTTAATCTCAGTAAGATTGATAATTTGAGGTACATCTCGTTCTTACACACTAAACCCAATCTTTTGTTTAATGCCATTAATAGATTTTGCTTCTTATCTTGGTTACTTTGTTAACTAAGCTTGGCTCATTTGTACTTGTTTTGGTGACTTTAACATACCATTGTTGAATCTTTCTATTGGTATCATGATATTACTCACATTGCTTCCGAGTCGTTGAAGTGTACTGGTAGTTTTTAAACTTTTTGATGCAATATCTCAATCAAATCGCTATAGAAGTAAAGCTTTTTTGCATATTGTTTAGAACAGCATCTGCATACGATGCGCTCGATCAATGAAAATTGGACTGAACTTGAGCTGAAATGCACATTATGCCAGCGTTACCCATGATAAAATTTTTCTGAAACAAGGTATAAACCTGTTTTGGTTCACGTAGACTCTTGTTCTGTCGTTACCCAAGTTTGAAGATTATGGCCTTAAGTTACTGAGATAAGCCAGACTGCATAATCTTCTTTCTATCAGCTGCCTGCATTGGAAGTGCATCAGCCTCTCGATTGTGTTGTCTACTGATACTGCTAAAAGAGGTGTTGGGTAGTTTAAAAGCAAGAGCTGTAGCATGATACACCAACTTATGGCACATGTAGAATCAGATTCCACAATGATATGAGCACAAGAAAAAGATGAATGAGTTGAAAGTGATTACAAGAGCTTTGGAGAAAACACACACAACTCGAATTGACCAAGAGAAATCACACACAAAATCAGCCTTCCCATTTCTGGTATATTTGTATCATACACGTGTGTTACATTATATACCAATATATGGTTTCATCAAAATATTTTGAGCTCAATAAGTTACTGAAAAATAATAAAATAACTGAGAATACCAATTTAACTAAGTTAAATATCTCTGTTCTCTGTTCATTACCATATCTCGCCCTAAATAAGGTTTTTGACTTTTATTTTCATATTTTTAACTAAAAACAAAAGATATGTGAATTGTATTATCAAAATAAAACAATGACATTGATTCAAATGAATCATCCCAATGATAAAAAAAAATTTTTTGTTGAAGTTTTATGTACTAATCCTGCTTGATGGAATTAAATAGTTTGAAAACAGAACCAACCTGTTCATTGACTAATTTATTTAATGAAAAACTTTTCATCAAAAACATTTTTTATGGGATAATATAAAATTGAAATAATCTCAAAGTATGGTAATAAAGCTGCCTAAATCAGTATAAATTTTCAAAAAAGACAATTATGTGAGACAAATTAAAAAAGAAAAAGAATAAAGGAAAAATGGATGATATATATATATATATAATCCAACTTGGATTAGCTAAATCATCGTCATCGCCTTCATCTATCCTCTCTGTCTCTCTCTATCTTGGAGAAGAATCTCGCTAGCTGAGGAACCAAGCCTATCAACCACCGTCTTATACTTACCAAATCCAACTTCTCTCTCTACCTCTAACTTTGACTGCCATTTCTCATTATAATAATATTAAATGTACGCCTTATTTCATTTCTCTGTTTTAATTATCAATTATTTCTCGATCTGTCATTGCATCATAATTAGCTTTCAATTAAGTTCCGAAAGTTGAGTGAAAGAGAAGAAATTCAGTTATTCTTAGATTAATTTGTTAAGTACCTTTCAATCAAGTAAATCACTTGCACATTTAATCTCATTAAATCTGAATTGTAATATGTTTCTTCAACTCTCTCTTCGTTTCCCTCACTTTCTCAGTACCCAAACGCTGCTTTTTACTGCATTATCCGTCTTCTATCAGTTTCTCTATGCCTTAGGTTTCAATTGCTAGATCAGGATCTAAATGTAGTGGCATTTTGCGTATATTCTTAATTTTCCATTTTTGTTTGTTCTTACTGTAAGCAGGTTGTCAAAGCTAGATATTCTACTTGCTGGCCTTCTCACTATTTAGTTATTCAGTTTGCCATGGAAGAGTATGTATTTGTTATTGTGTTGTGGTTTATAACTGCTGCAAATTGGGGTTTTTCTTTATGTTATGTTTCTTGATGATAAAATCCAGGGAGAGTGTTGTTCAGCTTCTGCAGAGATACAGGCGGGACCGGCATGTACTGTTGGATTTTATACTTTCTGGTAGCTTAATTAAGAAAGTTGTAATGCCTCCTGGTGCAGTTACACTAGATGATGTGGATCTTGATCAAGTCAGTGTAGATTATGCTCTCAACTGTGCCAAAAAAGGTGTCTTTTTATTTATTGCTTTCTTTCCAAGGCTGTTGTTTTTATTAGATTTTTTTCCCTCCTGATGGGTTTTTGTTGTTGTAGGTGGAATGCTTGAGCTCTCGGAGGCAATTAGAAATTACCATGACAATACTGACTTACCCCAGATGGTATGCTTTAACTATCACTGTCGTTGGTCTAGTTCGCTCTCTTGTCAATATAATGGTCCATATATACTCCTAGTATTGATAGGCTTAAGTTGATAGTGTTTATTTAAGTTTGTAAATCAAGTACAAAATTACATATAATTTGAATACCACTTATTTATCAATATACTAAATTTGGCAGCACTATTGTACTCAGAGATAACTTCCTTTATGACTATTCTCCAGTGAAACTCGCAGTGAATCACATAACACTTACCAAACCGTGTAAGCATAAAATTAAATCCCTAAATTAGAACATGCATGTTAGTATCATTTGTTCTGTATGGTCTATCTGTCTTAACTCTGTTCTTTTTCTTTATATATTTTCATATTCTCTAATATCTAAATTATCTATATCTTGTGTATTTAGTCCACCTGTTTGTTCTTTTTGGATGCTTTGTTCCCTGAGAATCATGCATATGATAATGAGATGAGATCTATTGGTGATGTAATGTGCAAAATTAGTTTATCGTTGTGGTTAGTTTGTTTAAGTTATCTATTATTATATTGATCTTGTGTTGGTGGTTTTAGAAGTTATTATTTGGTCAATTTCAGAATAATGGGGATTCCACAGATGAATTTTTCTTAGTTACAAAGGCTGAGAATTCAGGATCACCTCCGAGAAGGGCACCGCCTCCCATTCCTCTTTCAACACCTGTACCAGCCCCTGTTTTTGCACCATCCCCTGTTATGCCATTTTCAAGTGTAGAAAAGTCAGAGTCCTTTAACTCCACTGTACATCGAGAACTGACTGTGGATGACATTGAAGATTTTGAGGATGATGAAGATCAACTTGAGGAAGTTGGTAGTGTTAGGATATCAAGACGCAATACAAATGATGCCACTGATCTCATTCCCAAATTGCCTACTTTTGCAACTGGTAGTAATGGTTGAAAACTTTAGTGTGTTAAACTCGAAGCTGGTGTGTCTGCATTGTACATCTATGCCATTGTCATGATTTTTAGCCGTATACATTGTGTACACACATACACATACATGTAAAATGAATATATTTTGGCCAACTTAAATCTCTTGGTTATTATTTGTTTGCATGATATGCGGAGACCTACCCTAATTTTTTGTTATATGCCTACAAATCCCCAGAAAATTTCAACAAAATTGTATAGAGATACACTATAATAAAATCCTTTGGAGTGCAGTCTGCTGTATCAAACTTCATGATTAATTGAGGATGCTCTTAGATGTTGCATTGGTTGTCTATTAAACTTTCTCTTGTATTACTGAAACTCAGGATTGCTAGCTGTTCTGTTAGTTTTTAGCTTTTCAACTGGGTGAACTACTCATGAGCACCATATTTTTTTTTTGCCTCTACCATAAACAAAGCCTATAAATGAAAATATCAGAAGATCCTGGTGCAAATTGGAAAAAAAGACATGCATATCACTGATAGGGTTATGATAGTCAACACTGCAGATTATGAGATGGCAGATTTTCTGTTGGATGTTAAAAAGCCTTGTTTATATCTATGGTCAGTTTGAAACTTAATGTTGTATTTTATGGATGAATTATTTCAAAAATCTTGACATGTTAGGTAAAGTTGGAATTAAACAAGTGCTTGTGATTAATTTTTGGATTTTTTCTGTTTACAGGTATAACAGATGATGACCTCCGTGAAACTGCATATGAAGTCCTCTTAGCATGTGCTGGGGCAGCAGGGTAAATTTCATTCTACTTGCTGCTTTTTGCTTCCCTGGTGATGTTAAATCACTAATTGTTTTAGGCACCTTGCATTCGTAGCATATGTTGTGACCTTCCGTTGCTTTTCTATTCTTTTTGTGTTTCTTAAATGCATTCTTTTGTTATCATCACATGAACAGTGGACTTATAGTTCCCTCAAAGGAAAAAAAGAAAGACAAAAAGTCCAGGTTGATGCGGAAGCTTGGACGTAGTAAAAGTGGGAATGTTATGCAGTCTGAACGTGCACCTGGGTTG
>CATIWR010180497.1:0-14244 GCA_949677035.1 Omphalea diandra | reverse complement strand
ACTGGGGATTCCACTAGTGCGATTGATAGTGTATGGCGTATAATATGGAAGTTACAGATGCCTCCAAAGGTCGAGCACTTTGTTTGGAGAGCATGCAAGAACTCTCTGCCCACAAATGTCAACTTGGCTCTCCGAGGTGGGGCAATTGATCCAATATGTTTCTTATCTGGGAGGTGAGTGAAACTCTTGGTCATCTAATCCTACAATGCGAGATCGTCAAAAGGATGTGGTATGCAAGCCCTCTGCGGTTAAATATGCCGGTGATAGAAGATGGCAGCTTCAGAATGGTCTTGGGGTGGGTTATGGATAATAGACCGACAAACTTTATGGAGCTTTTCTGTATTTTAGCTTGGGCCTGTTGGAGTGGTAGAAACCATGGCTGTTTTGTAAAATGGGACTGGAATGAACTACGAATTATTGACCATGCCACAAAGTTCCAAATGGAAATCAGGCGTCTCATCAAGTGATCGAGAAAGCAAGGGATGGCAGTTCACATCCAGTCTCTTGGAGTCGACCTTCACTGGTCTGTCTCAAGCTTAATTTCGATGCAGCACTGTCCAAAAAGGGTCGAAGCGGGTTTGGTTTTGTGGTTTGCGGTGCGGATGGTGAAGTGTTGCTTTCGGGCTCAGAAGTCGTGCATGGAAGTGGTGATGTTACGTTAGCTGAATGGAAAGCACTGCGCTGGGCTCTGGAAACACTGGTCGGGACCAGCATGAGACGTATTATAATTGAGAGAGACTGTAATGTGCTCATTGATAATTTGTTGACAAATGGAAGGAATAATGTGTTCCATGAGTTAGTGGTGAGGGATATTCTTGAGTTAGCAAGACGGGGAGGCCATAGATTTTGTTTTCATCAAATGTGAAAGCCAATGCTGTGGCTCTCTCTTTGGCATATTTCTTCGTTGAAATGGGGCAGGAGTATGCGTGGTTCAATACTGTCCCCACTGCCCTGCAGTATTTGGTTTGTATGGATTGTTCCGACTCTGTTCCTTTGGTTTAATAATATGTTTTCATTCTCAAAAAAAAAAAAAAACTTAGGCAGGATTAGAGTGAAAAAAAAAATCATTTCTTTTTGTATTATTAACTTGATTTCTATACCTGGGAAGTACAAATAATATGAATTAACAAATTGGTAACAACTATTGTACACCCAATCAAGTCCCGCTTGGCCCTTCAAAACGAATGTAATCATACATGACACCATGAAAGGGACCATCACTTTGAGTTTGAGTTAGATAAATTGTATTATTTCCATTGACAAGTTGATCATAAGGTACATTAATGGTAAATAACCAGTACAGTCCATGAATTCCATGTCTTGCAATCGCATTATCCTTTCCAATAATCCCTGTTGAAAAAAGTGGTTGATCTGCTGTAGGATTGTTGAGCCGCACCTTTTTTCGAACACATAGCAAAATAAGATTTCAGTCAAAATATTGCAAGTATGTACCGAATTCAGAGACATGTAATTTCACACTATAAGTAGAAGATGAACTGTGAGAAAACCGTTGTGGCATCCACTATCGAATTAGTCAGATCCACAATGACTATTATCAAAGTTTTGATTTAATCGATTTGATAAAATTTAAAATCAAATCAGTGATAGTTTGGCTCAATCTAGATTAATTTTTAATATTAGTTTCATATTTTTAATTACTATAAATATATTTATATGTTTTTCATATTTTTTTATTTTTTAAAGCTACTTTAATAATATTTTTTATTTTATTTATTATCAAACTAATTAAATCGAATCAATCGGATCAATCAGACCAGTTGAACCGAAAAGCAATTCAGTTTTAAAAACATTGGCTATCACCATTAATCATTTCCGTTGAATTTATGAACGTTTTGTCACTTGAGTAATTGAATGACTAGAACTTTAAAAGAAGAGTTATTTTACTTGTCTTATAAATACCTGGAGTTGAGATAGTGTAGCAGAGGCCAAGGCCAATTGGAGAGTGTAATTTCCACTTTGATCTACACTTTTGAGATCAAATTTGATCTGCCATGTAGTTGCTTCATATGTCTTATTCCCCACTTCCCTGCATTGCAAGTATTAGAACCTCCCATCCCTAGAAAAATTCAAGTGAAGGAATGAAAGTGATAAAATAGGTGCAACAAGTACCTTGTAACCTGGGCAAAGAACCAATTTCTAAGATTATTTCTTGGTTTTCTGTCAAAGGAATGTTGAATATAGTTATTAACACCAGCGCTATATACAAGATCATTCTTTGGATATAAATCTGCATATCTTTCCCATAATCCATATTGCCTAAATCTGTACATACAAAAAAAAAAAAAAAAAAAAAGGTTATTAATCAGAACTAAGCATGATGTTAATGATGAAACTAGAAATAGGAATAAATGCATGACAATCACTTTGATGATTGAAAGCTAACCTTTCTGTTGGTTGATTAGCGTACAATTTGTTCATGAGTGTTGGGTATGCTTCTGGCACATAGAACTCAGCGGCCGACCGATCAGGTCTGCCTATTTCCCATAGAGTTGGACCATTTCTTGGAGGATCGTAAATTAGGACACCTAGATTGATCTTACTCCCTGCATTTGAATATGTAATTAGTCATTCCATTAATCATTTTATTTTGGTCTTCACATCTTAATAATGGGATGGCAAGTTTCTATAAGAATTTGAGATTGATCTGAAATTGAGAAGTTGGAAGGTGAAGAAAAATGAGTACACTCACAAGGTGAGATTGACATTAAATGGATAGATCCATGTATTGCTAGAAACTAGAACTAGTCAATTAGTTAGTTAGCGTCTTATATGCTCTTGAAATATTTGTTTTTTACTAAGAAATAAGAAGATTATTATACCTGGTTCAATAGTGATGTCAACACTCCACTTGTAATCCCCAATTACACCAGGAACCCATGCATATAAACTATAATTCCCAGCTCGAACATTTTGTATTATGAAATATCCTTTCCTGCGAGCTTGAGTCCAAAATTGATAACCCTGGAAAAAAAAAATCTTAATAAATAAATTAATCATTTCACTTAAAATCCAGAAAATATTTTTCAAGTGTTCGTTTTTCAACCTTTGCTTCAGTTTGCCATGAACCCACATTTCCTGGTGCTGCCAATCCCACATAGGCGGACTTTGCATAGAGTAACCTCTCACTGATGTATCGGTCACGAACTATTAATTGACCGGAGACAGTCCCTCGTTGATAAGAAGAGGGAAAATCTTCAGATTGAGGAAAATTGTATGGCCAGCTTCTGACTTCTTTTGACGTCTGACAATGAAGATCATGCATATATTGATATTATTGCTCAATTAACGAACAAGATAAACAAAAACTCTATTATAGGAAGTAATGGCTAAGCTAGTGGATATATATGTAAACAAAAACTCATATACACCTGTGCTTTAGCATCTTCCCAAAGAGCTGAATAGCGATCTTCCTCGGACGAAATGGCATTGAGATAGACAAAACAAGGGCCAAGAACTTTCTTCCATGGCTCTCCATTTCTATATGATGTATTCAAGCTCTTGCCAGTATAATGAGTGCTGGTAAACATCTATACACAAATATATACATATATGTATGAGTTTACTAAGGTTCAAACTCATGACTCTTTATCTTATAAACGACTCTAGTATCATTTAGACAAGACTCATCGTTATAAATAAAGACTTACATTGAGTACTGTAGGCCCGACATGGGAGGTAAGGTCTTGCTTAACAGGACCACCAACACGGAATTCATTACTGGGTGTGATCATCCAAAACCCCACGGCCACCGGTGAGTCATCCGATATCCAACCATGAACCTTGTTGTCTTTGTTCTCAATTGAGTATTGGTATTTATCATCTACCTCTCCTCTGAGTTCTGGGTTAATTGGATCTGTTAAGAGAACAGCTTCCGGATAAGCCAGAGGCATGCCAGTGACGCGATCTTCAGGCATTGGCATTATCCTTTGCCTATCGTCTGATACTGCCATGAAATGAAACCTGAACATTTCATACATCCACTTGTATTTTAATCACTATATATAAATACAATATAAAATGATAATTAGAGTTGGTTCTTGAATTAATTACTTCTTTTTTTGGAGCTTGAAAACAACTCTAATTTGATCCATGTCAACATCAGGCCATCCTTCCAACCGTTCTAATATGGTATATGAGTAAAGCCCTGAGCTATTACGCCGTATGATATACCTGAAAAGTTGAGATCAGTGGATTATTAAGTACTTATTGATGCGAGAAGTCTGTCTTTGATATGACAATTAGCTCTGATATTATATATCTTACAGGGAAAATAAAAATCGCAAGCAAATAGAATTCACCTTTTGTCCACGTTTAAGGGAACTACGGATTTATCCATGGAAGGACTCCATTTTTTAGAGAAAGAAATCTCCACTTGTTCTTCATTTTCCATTATGATTTTAAAATCAGTTCCTCGTAACCTGAAATTGCAATGATTAAGACTTCAATTTTTATGGTAGCAGTACTTAAGTATGATCTAATTAGATGGTGATCTTACTTGTCATAGGTGATAGGATCTCCAGGCTTGTTCCAGACAACATCCCAATACCTGAAGGAATATTATTAACCGAAATTAAGAATACCAACTACATGGGTTCTTAACATATGTAATCATACACAGTTTACGTATGATCAAATCAAACAAACGCAGGTAGGTACCCTCTGTTGCCGTGTTCATTTTCAATTTCAAGTACGTTATCGAATGTTCTGTATTGAATTCCGATGACGTCCCCCGCTGGACTGGAAAATGTGACTCGAACAATTCCATTGTCGATCACCACCTAAAACACACGTATCTCTAATTAATAAGCTGCTGCTTATGCTTTTAAAACAACTTGGAAATATGTTAATAAAACGTCCCCAGAAAAAAAAAAAGGTTATATAATATTTAGTCAACGTTATTGTTATTATTATCATTATTGGTTCAAATGGTCATATGGAATGATTCATTTGTGAGTGGCCTAAATTTTCATATATTAATAATATAATAATAAATCACCTCTTTTATTAAGCATATTTATGTCTATTGTACTTTAGTTTCGAATCAAACATTAGAATTTCTAATATACTACAAATTAAGAGCATATTTGATATATAAAGAAAATAAATTAAGAGATAATTTTCATCTTATTTTCATATTTAATATCTTAATTTATTTCAAAAATTACAAACTACAATTTTAAAAAATTATAATATCTTATCATTCTTAAAATTTTATTATTTAAACTAATTTACTTGCTTATTAAATATAAAATTTTGTATAGATAGATAATTATAAAAATTTTATTAATATTTAATCATATTTTCTTATTTATGAAATAAAAATTTTAAAATATTATTTTAAAAATAAAATTTTGTTAAATGTGACATAAGATTCAAAAGAGGATTAAGAATGATTACTCGATCATCGTCGCGATCTGATATTTGTGGCCGCACCCCAAGAGCGGAGTTATCATCAGTTCTCCAACTTGTCCTCAAAATTTTTCTGCAAGAGAGACAAATGACTCACTAATTAGCTCTATTTTCTTAAAAAAAAATAACTAAGCTTGTATGAAGAAGGTTAACACCCAAATTATCATCTTAGTTTCATCCTAAGTCATGTAAATCTTTCAATTTTTCTATTCAGAAAAAGCTATCTATAGTCAATTTACATTTTTTTTTTAAATACATTTAAGATTTACTTACATCAGTTCACCTCTCTTCTCTTATTTTTTAATAATCTTAAAAGAGATTATTTTTATTGGATTGGTGTATGAATATTGAACTAACAACTCTAAATAGATGTGTTAGTTCTGATTCAATCTATTCGATCTCAATATATTTGAAAAAGTAATTTAAATTTAATTTAAAATAAAATCTAAAATAAATTAAACTCAAAGTACTTCAAAATTTTCAAGTTAAATCTAATTCAACTATAATTCAATCACAAATCAAATTGAGTTAACTAAATTCTAATTCTATCTAATTTAAATTACAAAGAATACTTAAATAATTAAAGTAAACTTTTTTAAAAAATAAAATTATGAATAATCTCACATGATCCACGTCAAAAAAAATGACTCTAATTTTTTTATACCTTAACTCAATGCCATAATCTGATTCGTTAAAAAAAAAAAACAACTTGAAAATAACTCAAATCTAAAATTAACCCTATTTAAATCCCACTCAATCTAACCTAGGGTTCGATTTTTTTTTTAATACCAACTACGCCTTTTCTTCTTTTTTTTCTTGGGTAAATACCAACTAGACTAATGTTGTAAATATTTTAGAATCATATGGAATATGCACTTGATCATAACTTAAGGAAATATACAATGAGTTGACAACTAAAAGAAAAAAAAAATGCAGAATTAGAAACCGAAAATATGGTATAATATTTGGTGTATCTTTAAATTTGGGCGAGACTTGATTCTTATAGACCAAAAAAAGAAAATGCAGAATTAATACAGCAGCTTCGACTTTGTCAAAGATGGGGAAAACATATGACTATGTGGACACGCAGACTTATAGCCTTTGTTAGTGTGAGCCACCGTGGGGTGTAATCAGCAGAAAAAAAAAAAAAAAAAAAAGAAACGGCCCATACAATTTTTCCTCTTCCAGTACCTATATTTGGAAAAAAAAATTAATAAAAGCAAGAAAAAATTTAAAAAAAGTAAATAAAAGAAAGTGAAGCAAAAAATATTTATTTTATTTTGAAAATTTTTTTTCTTAGTCTGTTATTATAGAATTCACTCAGTTTAAAATATCTCTATTTTCTCTTCTTGTTACAAACGGTGAAAAAAATTCTCTTTTAACCCATTTTTTTCTCTGTTTTTTTTGCTGTAAGTGGTTGATGTTTTTACACGTTGGAATTTCAATTGAACTATTAGCTAATGGTACAGCTGCTCTCTCCCTCTTCATCCAGAGTGTACTGAGAGCCTCAACTGGCCATTCATCCTCTAATCAGAAAATTTACAAAAAATAAATGGTAAAAAAAAGAAGAATCCCAGTCTGCCTATTTCAGAAATTTCTGGTAATGTTTATCGTGTATGTGCCAAGCTATACCAGCCTTCTGGGTATACAATTGTGGTCAATTTTCTGTTCTAAAACTACAAAGAGCTGGAAAAGGAAATAAATATAGCTTGGCATTGAATAGGAAAGAAGGAACAGAGCAAGACTAAGAAGACAAAAAAAGCAAAAAAACAGGGCCAGGGCACCACTATTCACCTCACAGAATGTGACTCCTAATAAAGGATCAAAAAAAGAGGCTTGTCTCTTCTGCTAGAATAACAGTAACACAGCACGTGAAAGAACATTATCAATCATCTTATTAATGCTCTTTCTTTCCTTTCTTGCTCTTCCTCTTTCTCTCTCTCACACACACACACATGCAAAGGAGCACAATACCAACATTAATGGTGAAGAATGAAAACAAAGAGAAAGAGATCAGAAGAGGAAGAACCTAGCTGGGGTCTTCGAGGAAGACGCAATGAGGAAGTAGAACAAGAACCAAAGCAAGATTTTCAGCCATCCGGCGGCAACCAAACGCATCTTTTACCGTCTTGTGCAAAGAAATAATAATCCTATAAAAACATGAAAAAAAAAAAACAAAAAGGAAATCAAGAAGGTTGGTTGGTTGGTAATTCTTGAAGCAAGAAAAAAGAAAAATACAATTGATTAAAGAAAAGAAAATCCCAGAAACAAGAAAAAACAAACGAACTATAGTATTAGACATACCTTGCTTAATGCCAATGTATGCCCTGAAGAAAGCTGATTTCGTATGCCAAACAAAAAAGAGAAGAACAAGAAGGAATCGAAGTCTCTGTTGTTTGGTTTTTTTTCTTATTTTGTGTTCGTTACTAGAATTTCTTGGCAACGCAAAAGAATGAATGAATCAATGGCTTTTTAATAGCACGAAAATGGTTCTTAAGCCTCGCCTCGTATGTGTGTGTATATATACATATAGATTATTATTATTATGACTGCTTTAAACACTATGCGCCTTTTTTTTTTTTTCGGTGCGCTGGAAAATATTAAAGGAAGCCAAAGTCCTCTGTGGGTTTCCAACAACGAATTTGGTACCCAACCACTGAAAATGGGTTATAGCAATATGGTCAGGTTGAGACTAAAAATCGAATTATTAAAAAATCAGTCAAAATTAATAATTTTTTTTAAAATTAATGAATTAAATTAAATTAATTAAACTAAAATTATGTCATTTTATGATAAATTTTAAAATTTTTTAAAATCATATTATTTCACTTAAATTAAAATAGTATAAATATTTGTTCATTTATTTTATTATATTTATCCTATTTTATTTTTAAAAAATATATATTATATAAATTAATTCGACTGATTTTTCAACTTTTCATCAAGTAATGCTAAAAAACTTGAACGGAATTTGCTATTTTTCCACAGAAAAATATAAAAAAGAAAGACCTTGAATGGAAACTGAACAGTCCGTTCAACATACGGACCATTCTAGGAAAATGGAAAATTAGCTGAATGTGTGATTGGATCATTACACAATATATCACGTGGGCATGGGAAATTAAAAGTTCATTCAAAAGGGAATATTGTTACCAAAATTATTGCTTCTTATTTATTGCCAAATCTATATTATTTATTATCAAATCTATAGGTAATACAACATTCTTTACACGCATGGTAATGTATGTTTTATATACCCAAAATTTGGCTGGGAAATAAAACTATTATAATTTGATTTTTTTAAAATATAGGATTTTTTTTTAAAAAAAAAATATCAAATGTTGAACCAGTTTAGTTATTAATTTTTAATTTAATTAATTAGATCAATTCAATCGATTGAATTAATAAATTGAAATATAGATAATGTTTTATATGTTTCTTTCATGAATTCTCGTGAAAAAGTAACTTAAAATATTCAATTCTGATACTTAGTTTTCATAAGAATATTATATTCATGAAAAATTCATTTTTTAAGATGGTGACCCCATAATTATATTTTTCATATATATGAAAAATATTTTCTCATTTTAAGGGTGATTAATTTTTTTTCCATAATTGTAGAAAAGTTTAAGATTAAATAAATAACTAGTTTTTAATTAATATACCAATTTAATCCTATATATGATATACTAGTAGAATATAAAACACATAATTTTATTTACAGAAAATTATAGTATATCCAAACTAATTAACTATAATTCAAAACAAATAAATAAATATATAGATGATTAGGCATAATCAATATATAAAATTACTTTTGGTCTTAAATTTAATTTTAAATGAGTGTTTAATCATTTTATTAAATAATTACATTAATAATATAATATTTTTAAATAAATAGTAATATATTTTTTATTTTGTCATATAGCAGATAAATTAATAATTAAACATTCAGCGAACTTAATTAATTAAAAATAATAATATAATAATATAGAAAATTTTACATGTAAAATCAATGTAGGAAGTTTAATAATAGAAGAAGTTTTTTTACAGATAATAATTTAAAATTTTAATAATATAAAAATCTATCCACATGAGTCATTTTTAAGACTTTAGCAATAATAATCATTTAGTTTCCTATATATAAAGATTAAAAAAAGAATTAAAGAGAAAAAATAGCTAATAAAAGTAACCAATAACCAGTTTAGGTGAATTATGTTTGATTCTTTTAATTTTATTAAACAAATAAATTCAAAATGACGTTATACTAACAAATCCATTTGTAACATATTGTTGATGATTTATCAGCTTTTTTTATATTTTGACTGAATTATTAAATAGACAATTTTGAGAAGTAAATTATCTGATAATTAATTTTCAATTTAATTTTAAAAACATCGATAGAAAGTAAATATTGAGGCAAAATTTAATTGCGTGATAAGAGAGACTTGGATAGGTAAATTCTAAGTCTAATACTTTTCTAAGTACCCAAAAAAGAAAAAAAAAAAAAGAATTGTTTGGTATCGTAAATATTGATGGGTGCCTAACAATTTGAGTTTTGCGGCAGCAGAAGCAATCTAATACCGCAATACAAATAAATTAAATTAACGCAATATACCGGAGACTAATTAAGAAATCAAGAAGGTGGCTTTATAATAAGATCCAAAGATAAAAAAAAGTAAATTATTGTGCTAAACCCACGAAAGATTATTCAATTAGGGACTGTCAGACAAACCCACTTCTCTAATTGCATCATCTTTGGGTACGTAAATGGAATAAAGGACTTTTTCAAGTAAAGAGAAGCATCCCATTTCACATTCAACCTTTTACATGATTAGGCAATCTAAGAAATGTCACGACGTAGCCACGAGGCAGGAATTCTTTGTTTTCTTCCTTCTCGTAGAAAAATATAATTTTTCATTTCTATGTAGCTTGATTTTATGTTAATTTAAAATTTAAAAATAACTCAAATTTCTTATTGTATATTTACCTGATGATCCAATTCAATCTATAATAAAGTAATATGATATGAATTCGTCAAACTTGATGCATTTGCCATTTATTATATTGTTTTAAAATTTTATTAGAATACTAATATATTTCTTATTAAAAATAATTAATTAGAAATTACATTATTATATATATTTGTATCAATCAATATTAACGTCATAAATCTGTTCAAGACAATAATACCGTGAAAAGAAATTGAAAAATAGAAATTCCAATAAAATTTTGGCTCCAATAATCATGAAATTTCAAACCCATCTGTGAGACCACAGTATGGATGACAAGCTCCATATTCAAGTGAATATGTCCACTTCCAATGCCTTACACACTCAAGCAAAAAAAATTTGTAACATGGAAGCCAGAATAGGACTACCCTATAAAGTTATTCTAACTTTATTCATAGTCTACTACATGGTTTTTTTTTAAATGAAACAGTATTATTAAAAGAGGCAATCCCAACAACACAACAAAAAGGAAGTGGGAAGAACATGGCTGCAGTTTGCCTTGAATGTTCAGTAGTTTAATTAATGGGATTAAAATCTAGTGAAGTGGACAATGTTTGGAAGTTGGTAGCTTTGGAATGACTTGTAGCAAGGTGCCTTTCTTTTGCTCTTATCTTTTTTCTGGAGCAATAATTTGTCTGTTTCAGGTTGAGTGTTTAGAACCTCGAGGATGTGTCAAAGGCAACGGCAATCAAAGTTTTAGTTTGGCACCTTTTTGACTATAGTTACAACTTGCAACCAGAAAACCCTTTCATTTTTTATTAACTCTTGATTTCAGAATATATGTTCATATCTTTTACGAATTCTTCTAATGTTATGCTGCTTAACGTTAATTATAGCAATATTACTAAAACAGAGAAATTTTTCAAATTATAAAATAATTATTTAACCATTCATTATAAAATAATTTTTTCTCAATTGATAACTCGGAAGGCCATTCACGAATTAACCCATTTGTCTTCCTTCCATCCTATTGATAATGGAAGCTTGATTGACTTAGAAAATCTTGCCTAGCCACGATATCATTGTAATCTCTTGGACCAGGCACAAACTATGAAATAGCCAAGTAGGTGATTTTTGCCGGGGGACCTTCTGAGTTTGACCATATGACAAGAGATTGATTTTTCAAAGGAATTAATTAGAAATTATTATAACCATAGAACCAAACAAGAATGACTCACTCATTTCCAACGTGAAAAGCTCTTGGTTTTGGTTGAACAACACAATATTCTTTAATGCATTTGTTAACTAACCCCATTTCAATTATTTCCTTCCTTTCTTCCTTCCTTCCTTCCTTCTGACTACAGTGGTTTGGTAAACGGTCCTAATAGATTTATGACTTCAACTTGGATAGTTTAGCCATATGTAAAGTCAAGTTTTAACTAATCCTACGACTTTAATTTCATGAGTCTTGCATTGATAATTACATAATCAGTTTATTAATTATCTTTATCACTTGCAGTATATTGAATTTACTAATAATATCATATTTTTTAGTATAGACCTTAATCTAATCTAATCCATGAATTTTTTTTTTTTTTTTTTGAGAAGTAATCTAATCTATGTATGTGTGAGAAGTAATCTAATCTCTGTGTGTGTATATACATTAGTATATTTATTTCATTATTTTTGTTTGAGTAATCATCTATTAATACTAATCACCATAAAATTTTTCTACAATTTTAACTTTTTTATTATATATTGATGATTATTAAAATTAAAGTTGTTATAAATTGTTTAATATTTATTATTTATTATTAAATAGATTATGATCATTTAATTAACCTTGGACATTAAATATACTATATATCGAAAGCTAAATAGTTAGCTTTTAATTTATATATAATAAATAATGTACAAAAAAAAATATTTAGCTAAATACTGTATTTCTAGCAAATCATTTTTAAAAATTTTATAAACATTATTTTTATTTTTTAAAATAAGTTTTGTTCACATGAAATTAATATTATAATTTCACAAAAATAATAAATTAGATAAATTCATAAAAATTAATAATTTTTAATTTTAATTTTCCTAATTTTAAAATCTAAATATTTTTTTCTTTTATGTTGATACTTACTATAAAATAAATATATATTTCGCATGAGTTTTTCTTAATTTGGAAAAGGGAGAAATAGGTTGAGCCCATTACGATCCTTCAATTAATTGTCAACGCTATGTGCAATTTCATATACTCATTTATGCCGTTTCACGTTTTTTGTGTGTTTTATTTCCGCTTGTTCAAAATCTTACGTGAAATCTAAAATCAAAACTTCTAATTTTAATATTTTTATATTCAAAATAATGATGAACTTCTCTTCTTTTTTTCTTCTTTTTTATCTGCCAAGTAGACAATGACATGAAGATTCGTTTGAATTCGTTAATTTTCCAAGTCTAAGAAAATGACGAAAATTTTACGTGTAACATAATTAGCTCAAAATTAATATATCGATCAATATATATAATTAATTCTCATTTTAAATTTAATTTTTAAAGAGTGTAAATTATCTATATGAAATAATCATATTAGTAATATAATATTTCAGCCAAATGACAATATAATATTTTTTATTTTTTATATAATAAATAAATTAATACTTAAATATTAAATTTCTTTATTTATATATTAATTTGTAATCATTTAATCAATTAATAAATTAATATTTAAAAATAAATATTAAATTTATTTAAAATTTATTATTATAATTATACTATATAATGCGTAAGTTTGCATCTAATATATAGTTAATTATGGTATCAGATAAGTTTGAAATGAATATTTATTATATGTTAGCTAATTATTTAATTGAGATAAAAATTTAATATTTGTCAAATTAATGTTTAACATGTAAATAATTACAATTTTCATATAAAATTAGCTAATTAAAATAATTAAAAATAAAAATAAAATATTATTAAAAAGTAACTAAACAATACAAGGCTAAAAATAATTTTCATATATTATCTATCTTAAAAAATATTATTTACTTAATCATATTTTTTATATAAATATTTTATTTTATTAATATTTTCAATATATTTTAAATCGGATATTAAATTATAATCCTGCAAGGCTAATTTAAATATGATTTTATATGTCATCACAACGTCATCCCGTTGAAAAGTTTGCCAAATAGTAAAAAAGGGTCTATATGCAGTAAAAGCTAATTATCTGTGACTTATATATATATATATATAATTCCAATCTCACGATTAATTTTAAATAATTATTTATTATTTGTTAAATAGTTTTATATATAATATAACGACACGTCATTATTCTATATTATATAACAGAAAATTGTCATATTAAAAGATTCAAATAAGAAATTTAAAATATTAATTGCCATATAAAGAAAAAAATTTTAAATAAGAAATTAAAATCATATAAAAGAAATTTTTGAATAAAAAATTAAAAAAATATAAAAAATAAAAATTCTAAATAATTTCTAAACAAAAAATTTAAAAACCTGAAAAGTAAAAATATATATAAATAGGAAACTAAAATTAAAAATAATTCTATTTATTATTCAAATTTTGAGTATATAAAAGCTAGTAACAACGTAATAGATTTCTAAAAAGTGCTTCATTCAATAGAAGTTATATTAATTATCTTTTTTTTCTAGAATTAAAAGCAGAAATTTTAAATGGAAATTATATTAATTAAAATCAATAAAATTAATTTGAAAAGTTTACCAAATAGTAAAAGGGTCTATATGTAGTAAAAGCTAATTATCTATGACTAATCAATATATATATATATATATATATATATATATATATATATATATATATATAATTTCAG
>CATIWR010180469.1:0-21293 GCA_949677035.1 Omphalea diandra | reverse complement strand
TATATATATATATATATATATATATATATATACTTTTAACATCTCTAAGAATCAATCTTGGAAAACTTAAAACTCTAGCTTTTTTTTTTCTTTCTATTTTAATGTTTTAGGTTTACCAAACCTTTTTTCTCTTTATTTTTTTATTTTTAATAAAGTGGATTATTTTATTCTACTTATTAATTTTTATTTTATTTTATTTTTATTTTGAGTGTTTTTATTTTAGATTTATTATTTTATCTCTCTTGATGAAAGTTTTTTTTTGATAATTTAGTGATTTAAGGTTAATTGTTTAGTAATACATGATAATATATTATTGATTATCGTCTTTTAAATATAATCTAGCATATTATATGAATTTTAGTCTATATCACATTATAGCACGGTAGAAATCTTCATAATTGATAAATATATAGAATGTCTGAAAAATTCATGGTGAAAATAGAACCATAATTTCGAAGCTAAATCATTATGCAGTTATTAGTAATATTGAGAATCAATTTCATATTAATACTTTATATCATAAAATTATTTTATTTTGTAAATATCATATAATTATTTATAAATAAAGATATTTTCTATTATTCTTAAAAAAATTAATTTGAGAAATAAAGTCAATGATATTCCTATACTTAAAACAAAAATATAATTTTTTTTTAATGAAAAACACTCATACTCTTATTTGATACATATCCTTATCTTATTAGATGAATATATACACCCGACATATAAAATATAAATTTCTCACCAACCTGATTTTCAATGATATTCTGACACTTAAAACACAATTATATTTTTTTAACGAAAAACACTCACACTCTTATTTGATATACATGTCAATATCTTATTAGATGAATATATACACCCAATATATATAATATAAAAATTCTCACCAACCTGACTGAGACCTCTTTATTTCAGATGCCTCAACCTTAACAACAAGACTTCACTGTCAATTTGGCCTCAAAAAAAGACTTCATTGTCAATTTGTCTATGTTAATAAGGTTAAAATTTTCATATATAAATAACAACTAAATATTTAATAATTAAAAGTCGAATTTAGGACTTTAATTTTGAAGTCTCAATTTTGATCACTCAATTAAAATCTCATTAATGTATTTCTTGACGACATCAGCACTCACATGAAGTATAGGCGAGCCAACGAATGCTGCAGGCTAGGTGACCCACATGAGCATATTTATTTAAAAAATAATAATAATCATATACAATAATGCTTCATGTAATATTAAAAATTAGACATTAGAGCAGGAAGAGAGGTCTGCAATCATCTAAAGTTAAAAGATGTGTATAAGAGGTGAGATATGGATAAGAATGGACTGAGCAAGATAGTCTAAACAAAATATTACAACGATCTTTTTCCTTATATTAGTAAGGGCGGTTAAAAATTGATGTCACTCTTCCTAATTTTTTATATAGGGTAAGAATATCTTAAAATTCTATGAGATTGTTGTGACAATTAAATTTTTCTATGCAAGTAAATTTTTTCCCCTTTCTGGTATATAAGGTAAAATTTAAGATTTTTTTTAAAATTAAACTTTATTTTATAAATTATTATTATTACATTAAAATTTTATTAATAAATCAAAATAATAATTTACAAACAAACTTTGTGATTCACCAATATTATTATTATTATTGAGACAAGATGGATACTACAAACTGATCACTTAGCCATTTGCATAATGAAAGGCAGCCAGCCGTTTTACATTTTAATTTCTACTGTCTGTATGTACTTTGAGTAAGAGTATATAATGTTTAACCCTGCTATTATAAAAATTTGATTTTATTTATTAAATTATTATTTTTAAAATTTTTAAATTTCAATTTTATTTTAACATAATATTTTAATTTACTTACAAAAATAGCTTAGTTACTCAAATTTAATAGTTTTTAACATAATAAGAAAAATAAAAAATAGCAAACAAAAAAATGAAATTATAAATTTTCTTTGTTTATAAAAAATTATTAAAACTTATTATAGTAATTCAATTATATTTTTATTTTATTATTTTATTTATTTGATGATAAAATTTTATAAAATAATAATATATTACAAAATACTGATAAATTTTAATTATTATTTAATTATTAATTTTAACCATTTAATTAATTGATTAAAATAAATATCAAATTTATTTAAATTTTATTATTATAATCATAATGCATAAGGTGTGAATTTGGGACTAGTTATATTAATAATGGAATACATTTAGTACATATGTTGAGATACATACGTAACCTGTACCCTACATATTTGTTGAGATGAGTTTAATATTTCATTATCTGTCTTCTCTATTTCTACCCTACGTTACATAGCATCTGCATAGTGCTGCACAACTTGTAATTAGCCAACTTAAATCACATCCTTCTCTGCTACCACCAACACCTATAAATATGAGAGGCAGTGAAGCCCTTATTTTTCATCAAACATCATTCATGTACAACCTGGTGGATTTTGTGCACCCGTAGACATGACCGCAGCATTCTGACATGAAGCTGATATGGTTCCTTCAGTGCCTTCGTAAGTTAGATTAATATCAGTCAATTCAATTCCTTCACAAGGGACCAAGGAGCTGCATGCTAAATTGACTGCAACATTTGAAGTTGAGGTTCCCCTAATGTTCTTATAATGAACATTAGAAATTTTCACACGCGATGGCTGCATCAGTTATACACAACAATTAGACATATAGATGAGCGATGATGGTATTATTCATAGTATATGTATACTTAAATTATTACCTTATCACTGTTGCTGCCATAATGTTGATCTATGATGATAGGATTCTTAACTGAGTTCATGATAATATCTTGAAAAGTGATGCTTGAAGCCACACCTGGTGGTGATCCAGCCCAGGTTTTGATTCTCACACCATTTGTAGTGTCAGATAAAGTACAATTAATCACTGAAATTTCATTAACTGGATTTTCATTCTGAGTTTTGCCAAGACTACCAACACTAGAGCAAAAGAAAAGAAAACAATGAAATCAAATAACATAAATAAGCATATTTAAAGTACTACATATATATATATATATATATATATATATATATATATATATATAAAGAAAATACTGAAATCAAATAACATATATATAACCATTCAAAGTTTTATAAAAATTGATATCTAGCATACATAATTGTTATACATACCTAATGCCGTGTCCTGGGCCGCAAAAAATCTCAGAGAATCTGGCATTAGTGACTCCTTGTCCAATGGAAATGCAGTCATCACCAGTTCCAATGTTGCTTGTTGATACATTGACGGTATTGGTGTCGCTTATATGCATACCATCAGTGTTAGGACTATCAGCTGGTGCAGTTATGTTAACATTATAAGCTGTAAAGCTGCTGCTATCTGTAATATGAAAGTGGAAATATTTGCTATTGATGGAGTTGATGTCATGAACAACTGAATTGTCCACCCCTTGGAACTTAATTGACTGCATCAAAAAATCACAAGACCATTTCAATTTTCAATAATCAATATGATCTCTTTGGGGAAAAATATATACATTGAGATATTTACAGAAGGGAGTCCAGTGCAACCGCTATTTTTCTGACAATCATTATATTTCCAAACGCTAGCACCTTGTCCGTCAAAGGTTCCTCCACCAGTTAAAACCAAACCATTAATATTTTGAAATAATATCCAACAATCCTCCGAATATTCACTCAAATCAACTGTTGCCTTTACATTTCCTTGAACTTCAACAGTTATAGGCTCAGAGCTTTTGCATGGCCCTTGAAATACTACCGGTGCAGTCACAAAAGTCCCTTGTGGTATAAGAAATTTTGCTGGATCACTACTGGTTCTGCATGCGTCATTCCAAGCCTTCATAAATGCCTGTGTATGTAAACAAATTATTTTCAAATATGAATTTATTTATAATTGTGTTAAAGCAATTTAGCGGCCAAAAGGGACCTAAATTTCTTGGAACTCACCATTGTACTGTCAGTATTATCATCTCCCTTAGCACCATACGCGGTGACATCAAAAACCTTAAGTGTAACATCAGAAGTGTCAGCAAGGACGCGACGCCCACCAACACCAATTCTGCGGTGGACTGCAGTTTCAGCAACGCAGGACATGGATGGTAAGCTTAAGACAACAATTATCATGACATGTAATATTTCTGAAATGGCCATGCTGAAACTTGAGCCTCAACTACACTTTTGTTTTCCTTAATTATTTTTTAATGTTTGATTAATTCAATGATTTGCAAAAAGTGACAACAGGGTTTGGAATTTATAGCTTGGAATCTCAACAACAGTTTTTGCTGTTGTTCTATATATGGTTATTTGGTAAGCATCCATCGAAATGTGATTATAAGTTGTTACTAACTAATTTCTTTTTTCTATGTCTAATGATGCTCTCCAAAAATTTGGCGCAGGATTTACTAAAAATGGAATAATTTACGACATCTGGTGTACAAAAATAATGGCAGAATAGAGTAAAAAAATTGCCTAAATTCTTATATGTCTGAATTGAGGTTCGTTTTAAAGAGATGCCTCCAGACTTGGATATGGATTTTTTTTTTTTCGCAACTTTTAATATTGCATCTCAAATTTCTTTAGTAATGGATTATAAGCAATATAAGAGAGAAATTTTAATATGATTTAAATGTCCAAATTACAACCAAATATCTAATCATCAAGAACTGAATTTAAGAGAAATTTTAACTATTTGATTAAACGTATTTCTTGACGGCATCAACACTTGCATAAAACGTGAGCAAGCCGATAAATGCAGTGTCTGATGCATGTGCATCAATAAAAAAAATAACATATATAAAATGATTTACGTAATATTGGAAACTAGATAATGATGTCAAGATGGAGAAAGGGGAAAAATATCATTAGGATAAAACAGTAATTCTTTAAAATTAAAAGGTTTGAAATAAGGAGTGTGACAATATAATAGATTGGACTAATCTAGTTGTCTAAACAAAAGCAATAAGGTCGGTTTGGTTAGTAGAATTAAAATTTTAATTTCAATTCCAATTTCAATTCTATCACAATTGGAATTGAATTTAGAATTTCAATTCTAGTGTTTGGATTATGATGTGGCAAAATACAAATTGAGCTGAAATTGTAATTCTAATTTCAATTCCAGTGTTTGGATGGTGAAATCAAAAAATTGAAATTATAATTAAAATATAATTATAATTAAAACTGAACTTATAATATTAATATTTAAAACTATAAAATTTAAACTTATAAATTTTAATTTAATTTCAAATATAAAAATAGAATATATAACTAGAAAAAAATAAGTCCAATCATTTTTTCTAGTGTATGGATTTATTACTAGTTTATTTTTTATTTATCACTGATAATTCTTCTTACATCATAAGATATTTATAAATGATTTATTTTTTATTTATTACTAGTTTACAAATGGTTTATTACTGGTTTACAAATATATTTTTATAACAATATCAAGTATTATATATTTATACACAGTAAAATATTTATTTTTATTTTATTTACTTTTATTTTAGGTTTACCTATTCAAAATTTTTAAAAATTAATTACAAAAAATAGTTTTTAGAAAAATAGTTATTTTAGGTATTGTGTTTACTTCTGGTTTATGCAACAATTGATAATTAAAAAGAAGAAGAACAACAATTAAAACGTAAACATCATTTTCAACGTTTAACAAACAATATTTTCTCTCTCTTCATAACTGATTTTTAGCTCAAAAATTATTTTAGGCTTACCAATTCAAAATTTTTAAAACTTAATTATTGAAAATAGTTTTCAGAAAAAATGTTTGTTTTAGGTTTATTTTATATTTATTTTTGATTTATGCAACAATCGATAAACATAAGAAAGAATAACAATAATTATAACGTAGACATTATTTTCAATCTCTACCAAATATAATTTTCTCTCTCGTCATAACTAATTTTTAACTCAAAAATATTTATTTGTTAACTATTTTTCATCTAAAATATATAAAAAATTATGGTTCAACAGCAAATTCAGTACAATTTGATTAGTGAAAAAGAGAGAGGACTTCATCGAGAAGTTGAAAAAAGCCACAATTGTAGCAGATAAATTAAGAATGTCGTTAACTTCATTTATTGTCATGTTTGACTGAAACTTGACGAGAACTACTTTATTGAAACTGATCAAATATTATGGATTTAGTTGCGCATGAGTTATCTTCTGCTTAGTTGAGAGAAAAATCAAAGATTTATGCCGACATGAAGCAAAAAATACAGGACAAAATTCAAAAAGATTTTAATTTCAAAAAATAGAGCAAATAGGTAAGAAATCATAAAAGTGAAAACTGCAAAATAAAGGATCATAAAAAAGTGAAATACATATATCATAACATTTTTTCACAAAATGAGAGATAAAAATGTCTTTTGTTAAAAAAATTGGGTGCATTGTGTACTTTTCTCTTTAAAATTTATAAAATTAGTGTGAAATAAGAATTTTAATTCTTGTGCTATCAAACACTAAAAATAAAATTTTGTAGCCCAATTCCAACTTTGAGCTCAATTCTAAAAATCAAACGGGTTGTAACTGTCTTTTTCTCTATATTAGTAAGGACAATTAAAAACTGGTATCACCCTTCTCTTTTTTTTTTTTTTAATATAAAAGAATGTGATTAGATTTTATGAGACCATTTTTCCCATTAAATTTTTCTATCTAAGTAAATTTTTTTTATGGCATACGGGGTAAATTTTATGTTTATTTTATGTTAATAAGGTAAATCTTATTTTATAAATTACTATTATTAGATTAAAATTTTGTTAATAAATCCAAATTGATAATTTCAAACAAAGTAACTATATACTTCACCGTCGTCATCATCATCAAGAGAAGAAGGATGATAGAAACTGACCACTAGTTATTTGCATTGTCAAAACCAGCCAGTCATCCTACATTGCCACAATTTGTGCTATTAATTAATGTATTTAAAATTAAATTGATGACTGAATCAGTCAATTGACTGCTTTTCAGATAGCTCAATTCAATTGATGCAGCCTATATAGATGCAGCCTATATAATTTAATACTCTTTTTCAACAATTTAAAATATATAAATAATATTTAAAAATATTTAAAATTTATAAAAAATGCTATAATTTAATAAAATAATAGCATAATTTTTAGAACTATTTTTCGTTTTTAAATATTGAGTAAAATAGTATAATTTCTTATCAAACAACGTAATTTTATATTGAACTGATTTTTTATTTTTCAATTTTAATTGAATTAATCTGCCAGTTTTAACCTCTCTAATCAAACTAGACCATTGATCAATTTCGATTTTATTAATCTGATGGATCAATCTAATCTGATCCGATTCTAAAAATACTTATATTAACACATTTTAATTTTTACTATTTGGATGTACTTCAATTAAGAGTATATATGGTGCAACTGTGAAAATCTGATTTTTATTTATTAAATTATTATTTTTTAAAAATATTTTAGTTTATTTAAAATATTGATAAAATATCTAAAAATGAGTTTTTAAATTAATATTTTGATAATTAAATTCATATTAAAAATATGTAAGAAATATGAAAAGAGAATATTTTCTTATTTTTATCTCAAAATCAGCTATTAAGAATAATAATACTAAATTCACCCTGAAAATAGTTGTTGATTGATTTCAATTTGAGATCGACTAAAATTAAATATATAAATTATTAATTTAATTTCAATTATATCTATAAAATATGGAGTGTGCACACATATAAATCTACAACTAAAATTAAAAGCATATATAAACATAACTTATTAATAAGAGCTCTTAGAATTATCAAATGATAGCATTTTACAGTATATAAAATTAAGATAAAATTTTAAAGGGTTTCAAAAATATATATTATTTAACAAAATCCTATCATGTGATGAAGATGTTAGTTATTCTAAATTAATGAATTATTATTAGCAATAAACATTTCCAATTTTATCATTATTTCAGCATTAAAATATGTTTAAAACCTATAGATTATAATTGAAACAAAATGGACAACTTATATTTAATTGAAAAAATTAAAAATTCTGTGTTCAATTGAAAAGGTGTGCAAAATCAATCATTAAGCCTTTATTATACCAAAACAACTCATAAGTTATCAAAATACACAAGACTAGCTATCACTTATCAATCAATATATATTATTAATTTCAGTTTTCGAGTTAATTTTAAATTATTATTTACTATAGCTATGTGTCATTATTTAAAATTATATTACAAAAAGCTCTTATATCAAAAAAAAATTTAATAAAAAATTAAAAAATTAACTACCACCTAAAATCCTTCTAAATAAATAATTAGAAAAACCTAAAAGTAAAAATTATAAATAGTAAGTTAAGCTCGTATAAAAAGAATTAATGAATAGAAAATTTAAAAATTTAAAGTAAAAATTCTAAACAACATCCAAATAGAAAATTACAAAATGTAAAAAATAAAAATTCTAAATATAAAATGAAGATTTAAATTAATTTTATTAATTGTTCAAACTTTTGAGTATATAAAAGCTATCGATAATATAATATATTGTCAGAAATTATTTCATTTAAGTTTAATTTTCTTAAATTTTTACCTCATAAAATTAAACATATGAATTAATAGACAATTTTTTACTATAATTACCTCACATATGTATAAATAATTTGCAATTCTCTATTAGTTCTTTTTTTTTAATTTTGAAATACATAATATTACTTATTTAATTGATTGTCAAAATTACTTAATAAATTTAATAAATTTTTTATTAAAATTATGTCATATAAAATTGAAGGTATTAATCAATAGTTAATCTTTTTATTATAAGTACTTCTATACATAATTACAATTTTGAGAAATTTATTTTTTTATTTTATTTACTTTCTGATAACTTTTATAAAGTAATAATTAATTATTCAACTAATTAACTAATTATTTAATAAAAATAAATATTAAATTTGTTAAAAAATTATTATTATAATCATACTATGCAATGTGTAGGTTTGTGACTGGTATATATTATTAATTTCAGTCACAAAATCAGTTTTAAATGAATATTTGTCATTTCTCAGACAATTATATTGGTAACAAAATATTTTTGATAAGTAATAATCTAATATATTTTCATTTTATAATGTAAAAAGTGAGTTGATGATTAAATATTTTAAATTTTCAAGATTAAATAATTTAAAAAATTTTACATATACAAATAATTTGAAAATTTTAATGATATAGAAAAATTTTCACATTCATAATAATTAATATTTAGCTTTCTATACAATAAAAAAGCCAACAAAAAATGAAACTATAAATTTTCTTTTTTATCAAAAAATTATTATATTAATTAATTATAATTTTTATTTTATTATTTGACAATAAACTTTTATAAAATAATGATATAAAACAAAATATAATAAATTTTAATTATTATTTATATATTAATTTTAATCATTTAATTAGCTAATTAATTAATAAAAATAAATATCAAATTTATTTAAAATTTATTATTATAAATATATCACGTGAATTTGTGACTATTTAGATTATAGTCGAATACATTCAATACATATGTTGAGATACACATGTAACTTTAAACTTGTTTTCTACTCTGCCTATTTGTTGAGATGGGTTTGATATTTCATTATTTGTGTTCTCTATTTATACTCTACCTTACATCGCAACTTATAGTGTTGCACGAGTTGTAATTAGTAAGATGTTAGCCAACTTAAATCACATCCTTTTCCACTACCAACACTTATAAATATGAGTGGCGGTGAGGCCCTTATTGTTCATCAAACATCATTCATGTACAGCCTGGTGGATTTTGTGTCCCTGTAGACGTGACAGCAGCATTCTGACATGAAGCTGATATGGTTCCTTTAGTACCTTCGTAAGTTAGATTAATATCAGTCAATTCAATTCCTTCACAAGGGACCAAGGAGCTGCATGCTAAATTGATTGCAACATTTGAAGTTGAGGTTCCCCTAATGTTGTTGTAATGAACGTCAGAAATTTTCACACGTGATGGCTGCATCAGTTATACACAATAATTATATATATAGATGAGCGATGATGATGTTATTCATAGTTAATGTACACTTAAATCATTACCTGATTGTTGTTGCTGCCGTAATGTTGATCTATGATGATAGGATTCTCAACAGAATTCATGATAATATCTTGAAAAGTGATGCTTGAAGCCATGCCTAGTGGTGATCCAGCCCAAGTTTTAATCCTCACACCATTTGTGGTATCAGATAAAGTACAATTAATTACTGAAATCTCATTAACTGGATTTTCATTCTGAGTCTTGCCAAGACTACCAACACTAGAGCAAAAGAAAAGAAAACAATGAATCAAATATTATAAATAAGCATCTAAAGTACTAGAAAAAAAAATAGTAAATATGTACCTAATGCCGTGTCCTGGGCCGCAAAAAATCCGGGAGAATCTAGCATTAGTGACTCCTTGTCCAATGGAAATGCAGTCATCACCAGTTCCAATGTTGCTTATAGATACATTGACAGTATTGGTGTTGCTTATATGCATGCCATCAGTGTTAGGACTATCAGCTGGTGCAGTTATGTTAAGACTATAAGCTGTAAAGCTGCTACTATCTGTAATATGAAAGTGGAAATATTTGCTATTGATGGAGTTGATGTCATGAACAACTGATTTGTCTACTCCTTGGAACTTGATTGACTGCATCAGAAAATCAAAAAGCCATTTCAATTTTCAATAATCAATATGATTTTTTGTGAAAAATGTTTATATTGAGATGCTTACAGCGGGAAGTCGAGTGCAGTCACTATTTTCCTTACAATCATTGTACTTCCAAACACTAGCACCTTGTCCATCAAAGGTTCCTCCACCAGTTATAACTAAACCATTAATGTTTTGAAACAATATCCAACAATCCTCTGAGTATTCACTCAAATCAACTGTTGCCTTTACATTTCCTTGAATATCAACAGTTATAGGTTCAGAGTTTTTGCATGGCCCTTGAAATACCACCGGCCCAGTTACAAAAGTCCCTTGTGGTATAAGAAATTTTGCAGGATCACTACTGGTTCTGCATGCGTCATTCCAAGCCTTCATGAATGCCTGAGTATGTAAATAGATTATTTTCTGAGATTATATGCGTATAATTGTTTTAAACCAATTTAGCAGCCAAAAGGGCTAGGAATGTCTTGAAACTCACCATTGTACAGTCCGTATTATCGTCTCCCTTAGCAGCATACGTGGTGACATCAAAAACCTTAACTGCAGCATCAGCAGTGTCAGCAAGGAAGCGACGCCTACCAACACCATTTCTGTTGTGGACTGCAGCTTCAGCGACGAATGACATAAAGAATAAGCTTAGGACATAAATTGTCATGACTTGTAATATTTTTGAAATGGCCATGTTGAAACTTGAGCCTCAACTACACTTTTTGTTCTCCTTAATTATTTTTTATTGTTTTATTAATGCGATGATTTGCAGAAAGTTACAATAGAGTTTGGAATTTATAGCTTGGAGTGCCTTGACAACAGTTTTTGTTGTTGTTCTATATATGGTTATTTGGTAAGCTTCCACGGAAATGTGATTATAAGATTGTTACTAACTAATTTCTTTTTTTCTATGTCTAATGATATTCTCCAAAAATTTGGCGCAGGATTGACTAAAAATGGGACAGTTTACGATATTTGGCATACCAAAATAATGGCAAATTAGGAGGCAAAAAAAACTGTCTGCAAATAGGAAATTCTTGTTCATTTGCAATTATTTGCAAGAGTACCGAATTGTACAATATTAGTTCCCTATATATATAAATATGAAATTTTCAAATTTAAAAATCTATTAGAGTAGGAAAATACACTTGCTAAAAAGGAATTCCAAGATGGGGATGGGACAGAACTCGATAGATTGGAGATGGCCTTGGCTCTCAAACTATTTTTAAAAATATTAATGTGTGAGATTTTAATAAAATATTATTAGTTATACTGGAATGCTAGTTTGCTCTCCAATCTTTTTGACTCCATACCCAAATTCTTAGACGTTTGAATTGAAGTTTTTTAAGAAGAGACATAAGTTTTTTTTTTTTTTTTATTTTGCAATTTTTAATATTGCATCTTAAATTTCTTTAGTAATGGATATATGCCATAAATCGGAGAAATTTTAATATGATTAAAATTTTCCATACAGATTTTGATTCACAAATTAAATTCAACCATATATTTAATTTTTCCTACAAAATAGGTAATAGTTTTTAAATTTTTTTTTAAAATAGCTACTATTCAATAAGAAGTTAAACTTATAAATTAAAATATTATGAACTATTTTTTTTTTTTTTGTTATAATTAAGATTCTATGTGGTAGTTTTGCCCATACAACTGCTACTTGATTTTTCAGCAAAAAATCTCAACAGAACACAACTGCTACTTGATTTTTCTGTTATATTCAATAACTATGAAGGATTTTTGTGTTATAAATTTTCAATTAGAAATAATATCGTAAATAGTAGGGTTTCAATTGGAGGCGGTAAGTACAAGTAACAGAACACAACTGCTATTATTGTGTGATATTTTGTTAGCAGTTGGGTCGGCGTTAAGAATAGTTGTAAAACTTCGCTTGTTAAGGCTGTCGTTTAAGAATGAAAATGGGTTTATATAAAATTTTCATTTTTAACACAAAAATATATATATAATTTCTCATTTTGGCAGTAGAGCACATGAAAATATCACACAATAATAGGGGAAATCAATTTTCCGTTTTGCAAGTGTACGACGTACAATCCAATGTTGATCGTCACCTACAACCAAAAAGCTTGAAGGTTCTAATAAATACCCGCAAGCTTTTTTTGATACCTCCTGTCGCTTGCGCCCCAAATGGAGGCGGTAAGCTCAAAAATTCTAAGGAAAAAAGAAAATATAGAGAGGAAATCAAGGACAAGTAGCTGGGTTCTCCTTGCCCACATGAAGCCGTAAGTTCCCCAGTTTAAGCTTTGGTAGCAGTGCCCATGTAGGACAAATTGTTGGGCAGGGAATAAAATAAAATACTGCACAAGAAACTAATGATTAAATAAAAAATAACACCGTAAAATTAACGTAGTTTATCTTTTGATATGAGCTATATTTACAGGACAAAGTTTGAATAATTTTTTTTATTAATAAATTTAATGAATTGAGAGAAAGTCGTCTTTAAACAAATATGAGATAAATACAAATACAATCTTAATAAATAGTGACACTTACGGTATTTTTCAAATCTTAAAAATATTATTTTCACTATTTTATTATTCACCCATTGAGAAAACTTATCTTAAGTAAACAATAAAACTCTCATGAACTTTTACTCACACACTCATTAATATAAAATGTTTTGGCTCACTCAAGACCAACTCTCACGCCCTTTAATAATCCCACATTAGGATGATGCTCTCACCTTGGTTCATTGTCCATTTATAGGCAATATAACTTGGCTAAGTCGGTCATTATTTGTTGTCGCCTTCAATTCATGGCTAAACTTTGTTTCTTTTTTTTTTTTAATATTGCACCATGTGTAGAAGGGATTCACAACAATTCTTCCCTCCCAAATATATAGAGAGCATTATTATTCCAGCAACTAATCAATAGAATTCAAACTTATCCCTTAGTAGAATTTTCGTCAATATATCTGCGCCATTTTTGTTTATATGAATCTTCTCAAGTTGTAATAGTTTCTCTCCAATACATCCATAATCTAGTGATGCTCACATCAATAAGCTTCGATGAGTGTGTGAGTGAAAATTTATGAAAGATTTTTATTATTTACTTAGAAAATATTTTATCAAAAGGGTGATCGATAAAACAATGAAAATAATATTTTTGAATTTGAAAAACATCATGAATGTCACTATTTTATCAAGTTTGTATTTATATTTATCTAGTATTTATTTGGAAACGAAACTCTTTTTACTTATTAATTTTATTAATGAAAGAAAATTATTCAAAATTTATCTCGTAAATGTAGTTCAAATCAAATAGTGAATCATGTTAAATTAATGACATCATTTTTATTTGATTATTATTTTCTCGTGCAGTATTTTATTTTATTACTGTCCTGCCCAACCCAAATCTATATCAGCGAGTTCTACTTTCACAAGGAACTGCTGAGCTGCACATGAGACTGACTGCAATTGGTGAAATTGAGGTGCCCCTAATGTTTCTGAAATGAACGTCACTAATTTTCACCTTGGATGGCTGCATAAAAGTGATAGAAAAGACTTCAAATTTGATAAAGCTATGGTATGACTATTGGTGAGATTTAATTGAGGTCTGGCTTCTGAATTATTTACCCCGGCTACTTTGTTACCATAATGTTGATCAATAATGATAGGATTTTTAACATTCTTCATGATAATAATATCTTCGAAAACGGTGGTAGTTGCCAAACTAGCCGATGATGCAGGATATGATTTTATTCTGACACCATTTGTGGTATTGGATAATGAACAATTACTCACAAAAATCCCGCTTACATCCTTCTCGTTTGGATGTTTGACAAGGCTTCCAACACTAACCCCCAAAAAAAAAGTTCAATTAGCTTAATTAATTAAGGGGAGGGGGGGGGGAGGGGAGGTTACCTGACGCCATGCCCAGGGCCACAAGCGACTTGGTTAACAGTTAGATTGTTGACACCTTGTCCGATGGAGCCACAATCATCACCAGTTGCAATGACGCTGTTAGTTACACTTATAAAATTAGAATTGCTGATATGAATGCCGTCAGTATTTGGGCTCTCTCCTGGAACAGTCATGTGGAGATTGGTAAATGTAACGTTGGAGCTGAATATGACCTGGTAGTATTAGAATTTACCATTAAGGGAAGTGATCCCAGAAACCATCGAATTGGTCATCGTATGGAACTTGAGTGACTGCAAAACAATCATTTCAATACCAATTGATTAACCATGCCACGGATATTTATAAATTTTTTTTATTAATTACAGAGTTTAAACTCATAGTCTCAGAGTCCTGGAGGAAATATTAAGAAAATGCGTAATTCTGAGGATGCTTACATCAGGAACAGTCTGGCAACCCTTGTTCTTGTCGCACTCATTGTATTGCCAAACTTGACTACCTTGGCCGTCAAAAGTCCCTGTACCTTTCAAAATCAAGCTGTTGATTACTTCGAAGGAGATACGTTCGGGTGAAGTATATTCGCTGAGATCAGAGGCAGCTTGTACATTTCCCTGAACTTCCAAAGTCAGGCTGTCATTTGCATGGTCCTTGGAACACGACAGGACCTGCCAAAAATGTCCCTTCTGGGATAAGCATCTTTGCTGGAGAAGTCGAATCGCATGCTGCTCTCCATGTTTTTATAAATGCCTACATAAATATATCAATCACATTTTTTACTATTAAATCTTTTTTTTTTTTTTCCTTCGTAAGAAAGCTTAGAATGATATATTATATAAATCTTTTGGACCACTAATGTGCTATCGGTTTTACCATCTGCCTTAGCACCGATTGTTGTAACGTCAAAAACTGCAGCACCACTACTAGTGCTAACGTCCAAGAGGCTGCGGCGGCCTAGTGTGCCATTGGCCACACAAGAGAATAAAGTTAGGCCAAATAAAGGGTAAGCCTCAACCTGGAATATTCATGTAATGGCCATGGTGACTTTTATTGTATACAGCCCAGAAACGGTTAGTATTATTATTTTTTATTGCAAATGTTTCGAATGTTGTTTATACATTGTTAGATTCTATGTATGGTTAACCAACAGTAAATAAATTGTTTTTATTTGGACTATTTCTGTTAATGCCTTCATCCAGATTTAGCTCTATAATTTCCTTAAATAAATGACAACTTCATTAGTCTCTATGCTTCCTGTGGCGGAAATTCCTCTGCCGCATTTGAAATGTTTGGTGCAAAATGACGATTCTTTACCAGTCAACGGAAAACCTGATGTGACGTTATTCACTACGGACTTCCTGCTAGGCTGATACTAGTTTAATATTGAAAATAAATCTAGATTTCATAATGCTGTTAACAACAAAATGTACAAGCCGGATATGTTCCTAACTTTTAGATTCCTCGTATCAGATAATTTGGCACCAGCCACTGCTATACCTCGAAAGACACTTTCATGTTTTCCACTTGCAGACTTTAGCATTAACAACCATAACTGCAGACGAATACTGGAAAAAAAAACAGTTTCCAGCATTTGTTGTCCACAGATATGATTTCTCCAATCCTTTGCAGTATCTTTCAGCCCTGCTCCGATCCGAGCTAGACACCTTCTTAAATGGAGCCACTCCTTCAAACATCAATTAAAGATGAGGATTTCAAATGAAGACACGTGAAATTTGACGTCGATAAATTTTATCTTTCAATTGAAACACACATCTAACAAACTGTGTGCAGGGTGCAACACTACTCAAATGATCCCTAGAACAATTTACGGGAATAATTCCAGACAGCTTGAGCTCAAAAACACAGAAGCGGAAAGAGCACCCTTAGTGAATTTCCTCCAATTGCGATCAAAACCATATTCTTCATAAAAACGAAAATCTTCCGCACAGATAGAACACAATGTACATTGGATTTCTAATTCAGTTCCATAAAGAAATTAAACAATCTCAAACACCACAACCTAATCAATGAGATGAATTTACAAAGGGTGGAACCCTTCCATCCTACCAGTCCTTGGGCCAAACGGACCTTTGCGATTACTCAAACCAAAATATGTATTTGCTGTTGTCTAATCCACAAATTGGCAACCTCTGTAAAGGAACTCATGTAATATTCTATATACGCGGCACCTCGAGAATGAAAGTGTTCAAAACACTTTACCCCCTAAATCTAACAACAACACAAGATATATCATCTTTACTCTCTCTTTTCAATGCCTCAGCTGTTAACTGCTTAGCTGCTTTCAGTGGGTCTTTATTCCTTCTTGCAATATCAACAGCCTCTTGATTTGACACCACCTGAATTATTTGCACCCAAAAGAAAAGGGGAAAAAATTCAATTTTATTGACATTTTCCAAATGCAAGCACTATCTATGAAATTCCTTGAGAGTACAGAATGATTAGCACTAACTCAACCAAGGGAAGAGAGTTAATTTGAAATGATTCACCTTCCAAAGACCATCACTTGCGAGGATTAAGATGTCAATATTGTTATCTATGTCGGTATCTTGCATATCAGGGTCCGATCGCAGATGTGATTTAAGGCTCTTGTCTCCAAAAGCACGAGAAACTGCCAGCTGCCCATTAACTCTAGGGACATCTCCTGCAAATAAGTTGCAAAAGAAATTACCGAGAATATTATTTAAATATTAGCCCAACTGCTAAAAGAGTTTTCAACTAAAAATAACTATTCCAGTCGCATTTAAAAGGTAAACAAAGAACCATCTATAGGTGACCGCCCACCGGTATAAGCTTCTATAGTGTGATGGCAATCATGACATGCAAATTCATATGGATTTTTATTTATGGATCAGACAATTTTCATATACTGAAAATTTGAAAGCAAAGTTCCAATGGATCACAAATACAGATGTCTAAAATTTTTGGGAGAAAGAAAGTAGAGCTTTTTTTCCAAAAAGAGTCAAAGGCACAAAGAAAATTTTGGGAATGATCCTAATTAAACACAAAATAATGGATTGGAAACCAGCCACAAGCAAGCAAACAAACAACATCCTTCATGAAAATATGAAAAATTTCTCTATATGCGCACAAATTGGTAGGTAATATCAGAATTGATGAATTAGCCCAGGTCAATATTAATACCCAAGTGTAAAAAATAAGTGACGCTACCATACTGACACAAGAAGAATCACAGTTTAAAGCTTTAAGCTTCAGATGATACGCAACAAGATCAAATACAAATATCAAAACTTGGATAGAATTGTTGCGCAAGAACCTAGCATCTGGAGACTAAATTCATATCTTATAAGTGGATAGAGTCAACAATCGGAAATTAGAATGTCATCTTAGTCAATAAAACTAGTCAAAGATTATTCTTATGCAGATCAGACTTCCGTGTTAATAAGCAGCCACATATATCACAATTGAATGATGCAAATTCTAGGTAATTCATGACTCTTATATCTTATCTGGTACTGAAAGAAACTGACATTGCAATTGCTTTAGAATTGTAAGGTAGGGAATGAACATGTCTACAGATTAAATGGATCATAAACTACAAACCAATTGAACAATTTCACCTGATGAATAGTATGATTAGAAAATACAATCCATGTAATCTTATGAGGAATACTATTCATGTAAAATATATTTTCCTGTTAACCTTTCTTAAGAATACACAGAAGCAGGAATCAAGACAAATTGTTTGCTAATAACAGCTAACGTGAAAAAACCTGGCATATTTGAGACAAAGCCACCCCTGTGCTCTATGCTGCCTCGTTCAGCACTAGTGCTAGGTTCATGATCTGTAGTCATTTGAATTGCCCGGCCCCCTTGTGACAGTACTGCCCTTGAATCTCCAACATTAGCTACAAATAGTCTTTGACCATTTATCAAAATTGCAGTCACAGCTGTGGACCCACCTCGCCCCAAGTCAGAACTGCGAGAGAGAATTGCTTGGTCTGTCTTCTCATAGGCTTTCAAGATAGATCTGTTGGGATCGACCCAGAATTCTTCCTACAATGATGAAATGATAAATTGTTAGAAAATACCACTCTCAAACAATTGGACATCTAACTTAGACCAAAAGTTTGGCCGGCCACTAGAAGTTGGGAAAGATGCCCCACCTCCTTTAGGATATTGGAAAACAAATGCTTCTGTAGGTATGCAGGCACAGCATCTCCCAAATGACCATCATAAATTGCGAAAAGCCCTAACTCATGCCCTTGAATTTGCACAAACTTAGCAACATGATAATCCTCCATTGGATGATTCGCTTTCCCTTTCATTATTCTGAAGCCATACCTGATTAAACTATCATGGCTTTTTCCCTTACCAGAGCTTGATGATGAATGTCCTTCTATAAGCTATATGGAAAACCAACTCAATCTTAATGCGACACAGCTCAGAGGTAGATATGGAAATGAAAGTAAACATTAATTCCAATTCTCAAACAAATAAATAATTAAACAAGAAGGTAAACACTCCTAACCAATGAAATACACCAAATAAACGTAAACCCCAGTTCAAGCTTCATAAGTTCACCAGAGCACACAAAACCTTTCACACCCAACACTCGGTATCAATGTCACCTCAATCCCCAACATTTAACCTAATCTCTATCCACCAGAATCCCACAACCCCAGGGGAAGAGAACTTTGAAGAGATTCTCTAGACCCGTATTTAGGAACACTTTTTTAACAGCGCAATACCATACATGAGATGAAATTAGCATCTGTATCTTTACCTCGGAGTAGGAATAACCAAAACAGCACAACCTATCCATAGAAGCGAAACTATGTAACCTCCAATTTGTTCAATTAAATTGCCCCATCGACCGCCACTATTGACCTCCCAATGAAAATTCCAGACTTCACTATCTGCAACATAAAAAAAATCCAAACTTGATCGAAGAAAGAAAATAAAAACATGAACCCTATAAACAAAAAGAAAATTCTTAAACCCCAATAGAGCTAAAAGAACTGGGTATTAGATAATCACCCGTTAGCGATCCAATTCTTGAAGTTGTTTGGTAGGAGGTGGTTTTTGCTTTGCTTGTGCTTCTTATTAGTATGCACAATCAATTGAATAAAGAAAATCAAAGCAAGGGTAAAAAAGAACAATCCTTGTTCATTTTGAAATAAAGAAAGACAGGATTTTGATGAGATAGAGGAAGAGAAGGAATCGAAGAATTGGCTATCTTACAGAATTTTTGCAACCGTTTTTGGTTGGAGAAAAGAGAGGAAAAATTAAAAAGAAAAGGATGCAATGACCAGTAATAAAGAAAAAAGAGTAGACTTCCTGGCTGTTGACTTCGGCGGTTACTGTATTCTGTAATTCTGTCTTTTCTTTGATAGTACTAAACCGCAAGAGACATCTATTGACTCTGTGCAGTCTTTGCACGAACTACAAAAAACTGATTTTTCTTTTTGAGAATTCTCAAATCGAAACCCATGACATATAACTGAAAACTTCGATCCAAATCAAATTAATTAAAAATTTACTGCATATACAACTATATGGATTAGATCAAGCCTTAGAGGTAAATTAATATTTCACTAATAATAATAAGTCATACAATAAATTTAAAACTAAAAGCTTAATCTAGTAGTAAAAATAAAATAATTTAAAAAATACAAAATTTGAATTCTATCAATATAAAATTTTTATCTTAACACTAAAATAAAATTTAACTAATTACTTTATCGATAAAAATTTAACACAAATAAAGTAAAAGTAGTGAACATTTCAATTTTAAACTCACATGATAAAATTTTACTTTATTAGTCAAAGAAAATAACAGAGATTAAGCCCTCATTGTTGCACGTATTGGATTTTTAATTTCATTTTTTTCAAAAAACTAAAATTATCTTAAATAATTTTTTTATAACAAAAATATATCTATTGAAATTGATTTCCATTAATTAGTATTTGAGTGTAAAATTTAAAATTCATTCTCATTTTATATATATATTTATTAAATCTATCCACATTCAATTTCAAAATGATTAGAGTAATTTTCTTTTAAAAAATTTAATTTACATACTACATACGGATCCATTAACCTAATAAAATCAAATAAAAAATAATTATATAACATATCATGGTCCAATAATACCAATCATATATAATGTTTTAAGAATCGAATTAGATCGATTTGGTGGATCCATAAAATTAGAAACTAATCAGTAGTTCAATTCAATTTAATATTAAAATCAATCAAAACCAAAAAATCATGCAAAATAAAAATTAAATCAAACTGATTCAACTTAAAACTATACCATTTATAAAAAAGTTAAAAATTTTAAAAAATTGTACTATTTTACTCAAATTTAAATTTTAAAAAATATTTTTATTACTTTATCATATTACATATATTTTTAAAATTTTTAAATATTTTAAGTATTATTTATATATTTTAAAAAATAAAAGATAATACTTTATTAATTCATATTCGTACAATTAATCGAACTGATCGAAAACTAGCCAATTGATCAGTTAGATATCTAGTCTAATTTTAAAAATATTGATCATAAATTTATATATATATATATATATATATATATATATATATATATATATATATATATATATATATATATATATTAAAAAAAAAAAAAAAATGATTGAACACAAAGATATATCAATATGTAGAAAAATTCACGATAAGGTCTAATGTGTGT